>JACEIK010001438.1:18923-35325 GCA_018107945.1 Datura stramonium | reverse complement strand
CACTATATTGATACACATAAAGCAATACACTGGTACATAACAATTCTGGAATTATCAGAAATCTGATACTAATTACATGTATCAATTCCGCATTGATACACAAAGACAAGCTTGAGAAATCCGGCAATAATAGATTGCTAATAAAATCTTCTGCTTTGATTTATTCGATATTGGTGAAGCAAAGGCTTCTCCATCAGAAAGATTGCTAATCAAATCTAGAGTTTCGATTTCTCCGATAATGGTATCTCCAGAATAGTTAATGGAGAAATAAGGAGAACCCACCCATCGATCCAGTATATATCAGAGAATAGATCCGGTAAACTAATGGGAAACTATAATTCTTTGTATCTTCTTCACCAAAAATTTCGAATCTTTTTTTGCTTTTTTCAGAGATCTACAATTCTCTGCATCTAGATCACCATGGCTGAGAGAAAGGGGGGGAGGGGGAATCGATAGAAATAATGAAAATTTTGAAAGCGGGAAAAATGGGTGATCAGAGAGAAATTTTGAGGGATTTGGGAGAAAATTTTTTGGGTAGTTACAATAAGAAAATAAAGGAATTAAATTAAAGAGAGAACACAGTAAGATGGAAAGAGAATATAAAAAATTTAATACAATAGTAATTATTTTTTAAAAAAAATGATAATTCGCTATTTTTGTAATTATTACTATTTTTTGTAATTTTTTAATAGGTTTTCTAATTATTATAAATAGTTAGTTAAGTTTCTAAGTTATTTAATATTTCCAACATTTATTATAGAAGCTCTATGATCAATCTTTCCAAGATTACTTTTGAGCATCAACTTACAAATGGGATATTCAGATTACTTTTGTAATTAGTATTGCATAAATAAATAAAATTTGAAAATTTTATTTATGATAAAATTTGAAAATTTTATTTATGATAAAATTTGAAAATTTTATTTATGAGAGTTCAATAAAGTTTTCTAATTCAGTTTAATTAAATAGAAGAAAGAAAATTACAAAATGGAGAAAAGAGTATGCTAAAGATAGAGCTTCACCGTCTCTACAATTTGAAAGGAAAAAAAATTACTTCCTACTTCCTAGGAGGAATTCATTTTTTACACCTTCCACTTATTGATCATTTGCAAGATCAACTCCATTGAATTAAGAGAATGTAATCAATAGCTCTGCTACAGAATTGATCATTTTTCAATGGAGAAAATCGAATGAATTTGAAAGAATTGAATGAGTGCTGACACTGCAAACTTAAGCATTACATACTTGATTTTCAAAGAAATGCAGGATTTTACACTGCATCTATGATCTCCGTTTTAATCTCCGTTTGGATGGTTGTTACGCATTGTTTCATAACGTATCATATTTAAAGGATAAACCTACCAGAAAAAAGTAGAATACAAGGTAGAGCTACTATAAAAAGTAGAATAAAGAATAAAATAAAATTATTGAATAATAAATAAAGACAAATGAAAAAAAGAGTAAAGACGCAATCACACCAAATTAATTATCACACGAAAATGAAACTTTTTTTATTACGTACTGATGGATTTAACAATATGATACAATAAAATTTAAATAACAATCAAAACAAATATCGTATTTAAACTAACAATATGATGCAATATAACAGGTAACAACCATCCAAACTAGCTGCTAGAGGGCAAATCTGTGTTTAGCGCATTTCTTTCCGGCAGTGGTGGAGGAGGAGAAAGAGAGAGGAAAAGGAAAAAGAAGATATTGGTAACAACGAAGGTGGAGGAGAAACGAGGAAGGAGAAAGGGAGATTGACGGTAGAGGTAGGGGAGGGGGGAGAGAAGAGGAAGACAAAAAATAATGAAAGCTCAAATCAGGGAGAAGTATCAAATTTGCCCTCTATTTGAAAAAATTAATTTTTAATTGCGGGACCCGTGATTTCAAATTAATTCTTAATCGCGGGACACAGTTTGGGATGCTAAGCTTTTGCCGTTTGAGAAAAAGGTCAAATTTAATCTATTTTAATAACGGCAAAGGCATAGCTAACCTAAACGATTAATCGAGGGCAGACCTGTTCCATTTTGTATAGTTTAGGAGCAAACTTTGACCCTGTGCCCTAAGATAAGATAAATGTGCATCAGAAAACATCCAAACCCAGCAGCAGCTAAAGTAAAAGTCTCAGCAAAGCAACTTCACTTCCACCAGCAAAGAATGGTGCGAAGTAATTCTGCAGGGACAGAGGCCAGATGAGAGGAGATAAAAGGATGGGTTGCAATTGGAACAGCCAGCCAAAAGAGAAGGCAGCATTGTGATCACAAAGAAGAGGACAGAGGAGGGCGAAAAAGCAGCGGACAAAGCCCTCTAGAACTACATCAAGGAAGAACAAGGCCTGTGATGCCAGAGACATGCAGAAACATTTTTCAGGGTTTTTTTCTCTCCGGCTCTCTTTTGGACATTTTTCATTTTTTTTCATATACATAATTTATCCTCATGAATAGAATGAAATGGTGGAGTCAGATTAGATGGAGCTGTGGTGCTTAATGGAACAATTTAGATATCTACTGTCTCCCAGGAAAAAGGTATGACAGATAGAGATTTCAACATATAATTAAATTAGGATGGCTGCAATGAGAAAATGCTACAGTGGTTCCATGCAATATAAATATAATCAACATAGAATAATTGTTTAACCAACAATATTATATGGCACTGTGTAATCATTCTGAGGAGTCCTCAAAGAACAGATACTAAAGTAGATGTATGATCTTATAAAACTGGACAACCCTTTTTGATAAGGTAAATTGGACAAGATTAGAATTCATTGCATCTTACAGAGTGCAGGTAGCAAATATAGATAATAAGGCGAGAGAAGATTACCTATTAGCACATATAGAGGACAAGGCGAGAGAAGATTACCTATTAGCACAGATAGAGGTTAAGGCGATCGAAGATTACCTAAAATGGCTTTGCCATTAGTTATGTAGACATCTAAATGCACTATTCTATAGGATTGACAATACAATAATTGAGATTTAAAAGGGGAATAAGATACACATAAACTAGGCCACCCTTGGATGCTAACTGACCTCGAATGTTTTAGGATTGATGCTGATTGAATAATGATACATGCAAGTGCGCACACGCGCGCCGCGCACATAAAAGGTGTATGTGTGTTCTCATGCATGTACCACAGAATGTCTTCACTAGGAAAGAATAGGGTCAACAGTTAAAATTAAACACCTAATAAGCAGTGCCTGTAAAGATATATTTTTATCTGTACTATGAAATGATATATTGCAGAGGATGAACCAGAATGTCTCAACATTCAGTAGTCAATAATCTCTGCAAATTCATCTGTTCTGGTGGAATTTCCACATCAGATGTTTCTAAGCTTGCTTCCACCATACAGGGCATTATATGATGCATGATTACAACACATGGTGTCAATGTCACATAATGATCGGAATGTGTAGGCATTCATTGCAACTCCTTTATAGAGCCAATCACATCTCCATACAACACTAACAAATATAAGAAGCAACACAGCGGATCTCATACAAACCATTTCACTAGTAAAACTAAAGAAGCAATAACATGTATGAATCAACCTGAAAAAGTAAATCTACCTTGCAGGACTAATCATAAGTTCATTAACACGAGAAGAAATTGTCTTGAGACAAGAATATATGAAACAAAATCTAAGAATCAGTATCTGAACTTGTAACGTCGAAAAGAACATGATCCATCGGCATCTAGTTACCTCTCATTGCATCAACCACCAATCTGTAATGCTCCGTAATCAAATCTAAGCGCTTCACCATTAGGGCAGCTTCATCATCCTCCAGTTTCTTCCACTTTTCCTCCAACACTTTAGCCTTGTCACTAGCAATCAAACTCATGTTCTCCTTCAACAAACTTGTAGCATTCTGATAGATTGTAGACACGCCAGCCAAACTTTCAAATGATGCAGCCAAACGTGGATACTTAGACTGAAAATCCTGTTGATCAGCCTTTACTATATCCTCCTTAACTACCTCTTTTACAGCAACCTGTTTCTCTTCTTCCTTATGTTTCTCATCATCCATTGGTTTGGTAAAGGTACTAACTTTAGCACTTTTCTTAGGTTCGGCACTCTTTTTAACAGCAACAGTCTTTTTAGCTTTGCCATTAGTGCCATTGTTAACATTCTCCTTGACTCCATTACTAGTTCCAGCATCACCCTTCCCACCAGGGGCGCCCCAAATCTTCTTTGAATGCACAAAAACTAAATAATCATGACCCTTAGTGAAAACTGGATCCTCACCATCTTTCACATTAGTCAAGAATTTCTTCTTTAGCCTTCTAAGCTTGTCACTCAGCTGACTCTTTGAAACTTCAACCTGCAACTTCCCCTTGATGAAGTCATGAAAAGCAGACATATCAGCATTAGGTTCCGTACCTTTTTCCGCCTTGAATTCGACAATACCTTTGAGCAGGGCAAGCTGGTCTTCATCGCTCCATAGCCTGCTAGGAGTAGCAGCTGACTTTTTCTCCTCTTCTTCTGCAATCTTGAGTTTCTTCCTCCTTGAGTCTTTCTCTTTCTGGGTCTGTTGGGTCTCTTGCGGCCTCTTTGCTGCTGGTTTTGATGGGGCAGCTTTTGCAGGAACACTCGGCTTGACGGTGAAGTCTGATGCAGAAGGCGAAGGCTGGGACTGACCCGACTCCGATTCGGAGTCGGATCCTGATCCATCTTCGCTTCCGGACTCAGAAGAAGATTGGGGTTTTTGTGGGGTTTGAACTGGTTTTTGAGTAGCGGACTTCTTTTCAACTGGAGTGGCTAGCTTGGATTCTTTATCATCTTCTTCTTCACTTTCTTCCCCAGATTCTTCTTCGCCTTCTTCCTCCTCGGATTGTTCTTCTGCTTCTTCTTGGGACTCTTCTACTTGTTCTTGTTCTTCAGAAGAGGATGCAGAAGGAGGCTGATCTACTAAGCGAGATTTGGTTTTGGGGGCCATGGTTTCTGCAAGCAAGAAGAGAGCAAAGGAAGAAGAGACTCTTCGGCCGTCGGCTGTGTCTTTGTTGAGTCTTGAGGTCCACACTAAAAAGTGAGCGTTTGTGTTAGGGTTTACAATTTATATAAAAGCCAATGTCTTTATCAATTGCCATTCCTATGATTCAAAAATTACTTTCTTACATTTAACACCACGTGAGTTTTATGAGCAACACCAACACGAGGTGAAAAGGAGGAGATCGACTGTGGCGGAGTCATTAAATAGTTTCGAAAAAAGGGTTAAGTTTCTCACTTTATTTTAATTTAATAATTAATTTTATCTTCTGTCATATTATAGGGTTAAATATATTTTTATTGTTATTAAAATATTTAAAAATATTTTTTATTTAGGTGAAATCTCCAAATAAGGTGTATTTTAAATGAGATTTGAGACATGGCCTTCATCAGTTTGAAAGACTTATATTAATTAAATTAGTAATCGAGATCAATACGGTTTGGCAAAGCAATGCATGATATATTTGTTAAACATTTAACTTTTTGAAGTTGTAATTTTTTTAATTTTTTTAATTTTTTTATCTTTTTTGATTTTTTTAATATTTTTAATTTTTGAAAATTTTAAAAATTCAAAAATTGATTTGATATAATTTTGAAAATTTAAAAAATTAATATTAAGATTTTAAGATAATTTACTAAGTTTTATTTTTTATTTAAAAGGTAATTTTAAAATTTATCTTTAAAAAATGGACCTCATAAAATTGAATTTTTATTATCAAAGGTAAATTCAATTTACCAAGATAAATTTTTAAAAATTTAAAAAAACAAAAAAAACATGTAATTTAATTAAAATTAAAATTTTAACTTTTAAATATTTAAAATTTTAAAAATTATATCAAATTAATTTTTGAATTTTTAAAATTTTCAAAATTTTGGGGTTTTTTTTTTTTTATAATATATTTAAATATAATTTTAAATATTAAAAATCATAAAATTTTAAAAGTCGGAATTTTAACAAATATATCATGCGTTGCTTTGTCAACGCGTTAGTTAATAAACACACTTCGGTTAATATTAGTTCTTTAAATTCAATTTTAAGTGTCATATTCCAATTCTCATTTAATTTAAAATACCCTTATTTGGGGATTCCATCCAAATGAGGGTATTTTACTGAGTAACAACATGAATATATCGACCCTATAGTATGTGAAAGTTAAAATTAGTTATTAAACTAAAGTAGAGAGGTATATTTGACTCTTTTTCCTTTTTTTTTTAATTATGTTAAAACTGTATTATATATATATATATATATATAATAATTAATATTCAATTTTATATACCAATATAATTTTTTCGACGAATGTTTACCAAAGCATCTTTTACCTAAGGTGACTCTGTCCATGATGGTTGGAGATTAACATAGTAATCACATCTTGTTTTCTCTAACATTTATTGGGAGGGAACCTCTTTCAGTACGTGATTCGTCGTTAATCGAGTATGTGCTTCTTGTGTGAATTTGAAGAAAATTGCTAGGCAGTGAATGAAGGGAGGGAGGCTTGAGCGGAATTATCAGAGCACATCTGCCATTATTTTGTCTGTGAGGTTACTTATGGGGGCAATGTTTTGAAAATATTAATAAAAGAGAGTTGTACCAATAAATATTACAAAATTAGATATATTAAATATTAATTATTAGATGTTATATATACTTTGAATATGAATGTCTATTCCATAATACTTTTGGAAAATATATAAAAAATGCATCCTAAATTTAGTTTCACTAAAATTCTGTGGGTATTTATATATTTTTATTTTTATTGAAGTGAAATAAATATTATCGTAAAATTATAATATCCAATCTCACAATGAGATATACAATATATATGTATCTCATTATTGTCACGTCAGCACCACATAAAATTTATATAAAATTATCTAAAATAAAAAAATTAAAAAAATTAAAAAAATTAAAAAAATTAAAAAAATTAAAAAAATTAAAAAAATTAAAAATATTTTTATTTGTTATTATATAATAATACACACATAAATGGGCTCATCTTCTTTTTATTTTATTTACTCGTCTTTTTTTTTCATGTCAACGTTTGAGGTGGTATTTATTTCACCTCAAAAAGAACAAAAGGTATATAAACACTCCTAAAATTTCAATATGAAAATAGGTCCAGCAGAGAAGTTCAGAAAACATTTTGGCCATTTATGTATCAATAACAGAAAATTAATTTTTATAGGTTGAATAGCGCTTTTATACATTACAAACAAAATGTCACAGTGCCAGGAAAAATACTATCAAAGACAATTGAAAATATCTTTTTACCTTTATATGTTTTTAAAAATTTCAAATTTAAAATTTAGTTGGATTTGAGTTTTTTAAAAAGTTTTAAAATTGCTTTAAAATAAAAATAAAAATTATTAATGAATTGCTTTACTAAAATTTTCATATCTTCATATTCTTGTCAGCTCATCAGCAATATTCTTGTTGTTGTCACAGTGCCAGGAAAAATACTATCCAAAGACAATTGAAAATATCTTTTTACCTTTATATGTTTTTAAAAATGATTAATACAAAAAAATAATTAAAAGATGAAAAATTAAATTTTTATTAATAAAATAAAAATAAAAATTATTAATGAATTGCTTTACTAAAATTTTCTTATCTTCATATTCTTGTCAACTCCATCAGCAATATTCTTGTTGTTTTAGTTAGTTATTATATTATTTATTTTATAACATATTATAAGTTTCACGATAAATTTTTAACCAAGTGAATTATCTGCTCGATTCAGACACACACCTTATGTTTATAAATGATAGGATCTTCTTAAGCCTCTGATTTGCAATTTGATTATCACGTGTATGACTTATTTTGAATATTATTATGATACTTTTCTTGATAGATAAACAACAAGCTTCGATTTTAAATTATTATGCCAGTATATCCACTAATTTATGTCTAAAATAATATGGTGTAATTAATTTATATATTATATTTATCATATGCTATAAACATTTTTATAAAATTACCAATTATAATTTATAGCTACCTTTTGAGTTTTGAAGTTTATAGCAAATATCCTCTCTCGACAATCAATCCTCGTTGTCTCAATTCCTATATTGCAAAATCCGCTTAAACCCTTCTTTCTCTTTTCTTTGACTATATCAGACTCCACAACTCTCAATAACTTAAAATAAGTTTTTTCATAAGCACTTACCTTTATATTCGTTTTCTACATTTAATTATTAGTTTCGAAATTCTTTGATTTAGTTGTGGATGGTTAGTCTCTTTGATAAATCGTTGGAGATGACCAACATGAAACGAGAAAAAGAACAGTTTGTGATACTTTGATTGGTGATGCTCAGATCTGTACCTGATAAAAAAAAGAAGAATTCACGATATTTTATTTGTATTTTTGTATTTAAAGGAAGGAGAAAGTTTTCAACATCTTTTTTTATGCACGCAATAAGCAAAATAATATTGTTGATTTTAAGAAGTTTTAGAAATGAAAGAGGAATTTGATCAATTTCTTTGCTTCTATGAGCAGTCAAATCCATTTCTTTACTTTTATAAACAACTAACTAAATATGAGCAGTCAATGCACATTGATTGTCTGCATTCATATGGTATTTTCATAAATGAGAGTATTGTCATATGCTTAGCCAGTTAAATTTGTTGCTCTTCATCTTTCAGAGTCCAACGCCAAAAGGATATGTTTTTCGGCCCTTCACACCAAAACGGTATGTTTTAATATCAAAAGAGGCAGTTTACTTTTATTGGGCAAACTACATAGCCGTCGTGTTAATTTCATCAACTAAATGAAAAAAATTTTTTTGGCGCAATTCGCCAATTCGTGAGCGAACTGCTTCAGAGAATTTTTTTTAACTAGTCTTTCCTTTGCTTTCCTCTTGATATGCACATGATTTTGACTCATTTTGGCAATGCTGCTCTTCTCACTAGTATGCTATAATCTTGTGAATATACCCATGCTAATTATGTTTTCATTTTGGAAGGTGAAAGGTTAGACTTGATAACAATGATGCTTATTCTTATTTTCCCTCAATTCAATATTATTTGTTCATATTATTAAAAATACGGAAAACGGTCATATATATCCCGTACTATTAGGAATAGTTTAAATATATTTTATTTTACTTTCGGTTTAAATATACCCTTCATGTTATATTTTCAATTCAAATATACCCTTCATGTTATACTTTTGGTCCAAATATACTCAAATATACCAAAGTAAAAGACTCAAAAAGACTTTCTAGAATATGAATAACATATCTCTGGTTGCGTTCTATAAAGAAACTCAAATACAATCATGCATAGGATTAAGAGCTCTCTTTGACGTTTGACATTTACTTTTTATGGCTACCGTTTCATGAGACTCAAGAATGGAAGTACATAGAACTTAAGCTAGATTGATTTTTCTTTAACATTTGTGCTGTCGCCAATATATGATCACTCGATAAGACATTACATAGCATATAGTCACGAAAGTATAAATTAAAGGATATATTTGGACTGAAAGTATAACATGAAGAATATATTTGAAGCAAAAGTATAATATAAAGAGTATATTTGAATCAAAATTAAAATAAAATATATTTAAACTATTTCTAATAATACGAAATATATATGATCATTTTTTCATATATTTTTAATAATGTGAACAAATAATATAGGATTGGGAATATATGAACAAACATCATCATTATCAAGTCTAACCTTTGACCTTCCAAAATGACAACATAATTAGTATGAGCATATTCACAAGATTATAGCGTACGGGTTAAAAAAGAACAATATTGCCTATATGGGGGTAGAGATGACAGGACGTAGAGGATCAAAGTAAAAGCAAAAGAAAGATGAGCAAAAATCATGTGCGTCTCAAGGGAAAAGCAAAGGAAAGACGAGTTTTAAAAAAGAAATTGTCCAGTTCCCCAAGGAATTGGCGAGCTGCACAAAAATAGTTTCTGGACAAACTGCCAAAAAATAGTTTTCTGAGCGAACTGCATTAAAGATTTTCTTTTTTAATTAGTAGATGGACTTAACAAGACGGTTATGCAGTTCGCAACGATAGGTGAACTGGCTAGTTTGGTTTATGATTTTTTAAGACATGCTATTTTAAAATAAAGGATAAAATATTATATAATAAAGATAGAATATCAAACTTAATATAAACTTAGAACAGAAAAATAAGAGAAGAAGAGAAATTTATGCCAAATTTGTCTCAACTTTTTGTATCCCCCAATTTCAACAAAGGGAAGGGTTACATATATAACCCACAAACTTGAGCACAAAGTTGTTGGTTGAGCACAAAGTTGTTAGTGGATCACAAAATGAACATACGGTTTTACAACACTCCCCATTAGATATTCATTAATAGATAATGTCTCGTTAAAAACTTAATAGGAAAAATCCAGTGGGAAAAATTCAAGTGAAGGAAAAAAAAGAGTATACGTATCTAATAATAAGCATTGCTAGCTGTCTCATTAAAAATTTCACCAGGAAAATCTAATGAGATAAAACCTTGATTAAGAAAAAAAGAGTATAGCGCGTATCGTACTCTCCTTAATGAAAATATCATTTAATGTCTCGAAGATGATGCATACCAATATTGTATACCAGTTTCTCAAATGTTGAAGTTGGCAATGCCTTTGTAAACAAATCTTTCAAATTATCACTTGAGCGAACTTGTTGAACATCTACCTCACCCTTCTTTTGAAGATCATGAGTAAAAAAGAATTTTGGTGAAATATGTTTTGTTCTATCTCCTTTGATGTATCCTTCTCTTAGTTGAGCTATGCATGAACGTTGTCTTCATACAACGTTGTTGGAGTATCTCTTTCCAAAGGAAGACCACATGTTTTATGAATGTGCTGAGTTATTGATATAGCCAAATACATTCTCGACTTGTTTCGTGAATGACTATTATCTCTGCATGATTTGACGAGGTAGCAACCATAGTTTGTTTTGTTGAACGCCATGATATGGTTGTACCTCCACATATAAATAAGTAGCCTGTTTGATATCACCCTTTATGGGGATCAGACAAATATCCTGCATCTGTATAATCAATCAGTTGTGAATTGGATTCATTTGAATAAAATAGTGTCATATCAATGATTCCCTGGAGGTATTTGAATATATGTTTAATGTCATTCCAATGTCTCCGTATTGGGGAAGAACTAAAACTTGCTAACAAGTTCACAGAGAAAGTTATATCTGGTCAAAAATTATTGACAAAATATATTAATGCACCAGTTGCACTAAGATATGGTATTTCAGCACCAACAAGCTATTCATCATTTTTATGAGGTCGAAGTAGATCTTTATTTATATCAAGTGATCTGACAACCATTGGGGTACTCAATTAATGTGCTTTATCCATGTAAAATCTTTTTGAAATATTTTCAGTATATGTTGATTGATGGACAAATATTTCATTTGAAAAATGCTCAATTTGCAAACCAAGACAAAATTTTATCTTTTCAAGATCGTTCATTTCAAATTCCTTTTTCAAACATTCTACTGTCTTTGGAAGCTCTTCAAGAGTTTCAATGATATTCAAGTCATCAACATATACGGCTATTATAATAAATTTAGATCCGGACCTTTTTATAAAGACACAAGGACAAATTGGGTCATTTTTGTACCCTTCTTTTAATAGGTATTCACTAAGGAGATTATACCACGTGCATCCTAATTGTTTCAATCCGTATAAGGATTGCTGAAACTTTATTGAACAAGTTTTTCGGGAATATTTATATACTTCAGGCATTTTTAAATCCTTCAGGAATTTTCATAAAAATATCATTGTCTAGCGGGCCATATAAATGGGTCGTGACAACATCCATTAAATACATATTAAGTTTTTCATAAACTGCCAAATTTATAAGATACATGAAGGTGATTGCATCCATCACAGGAGAATATGTCTCTATACAATTAATGTCATTTCTTTGCGAAAATTCTTGTGCCACTAGTCATGCTTTATATCTTACGATTTCATTTTTCTCGTTTTGTTTTCACACAAAAACACATTTGTACCCTACTAGATTTATACCTTTAGGTGTTCAGACTATAGGCTCAAAAACTTCACGTTTTTTTCGAGCGAAGTTAATTTAATTTTAATTGCATCTTTCCATTTTGGCCAATCATTTCTCTGTCTGCATTCCTCGACAGATTTTGGTTCAAGATTCTCATCTTGTTGCATTATTTAACAACATTATAGGAAAAAGTAGTGTCGACAGTTGAATCATTTTGGTTCCATAATTTTTTGATGAGATATAACTTATTGAGATCTCTTTATTTTTATTATTTTAGGTACCTAAACCCCTCCTGAGGTTTTATCAATTGTTATGTCTCGCTTTTCTTCTTGAATAGCTTCCTCCATATTATTGACCATCTTGATTGTTTGCTCCTTTTCTTTTTTGAGGATTTTTATCTTTGGAACCAATTGGTGTATCATGTTTTAAGCATGGTTTATACTCTATTTGCACTAATTGATTGTCCTATCGGGACATCAACTCGAATTGGAGCATTAACAGCTGGAATATGAGATTTAGTAATTCTTAATGGGTCAGTAAATGCATTTGACACTTGATTTGCAATATTTTACAAATAGATTATCTTTTGAACTTCCAGTTCACATTGATTTGTTCGAGGATCTAAATGAGATAGTGATAATACATTCCAATTTATCTCCTTTTTCAACTGCTTATTTTCTCCCCTTAATGGTGGGTAAATTGATTCATCAAAATGACAATTGACAAATCTTGTCGTAAATAAATCTCCAGTCATAGGTTCGAAATATTTTATAATCAAAGGAGATTCATACCCAATATATATTCTCAATCTTCTTTGGGGACCCATTTTTTTATATTGTGGTGGAGCAATTGGAACATATACCGCACATCCAAATATTCGAATATGAGAAATTTTCAGCTCCTGACCAAAAGTCAATTGTAAGGGGGAGACTTTATGATAACTTGTGGGCCTGGTCTGCACAAGAGTTGCTGCATGCAAAATAGCATGAAATCATACTGAGATGGGAAGTTTTATTTTCATAAGCATTGGTCTAGCAATTAATTGGAGGCATTTGATCAATGATTCCGCTAGACCATTTTGAGTATGAACATGAACAACTGGATGCTCAATTGTTATCCCAGTTGACATATAATAATCATTAAAGGCTTGGGGTGTAAACTCTCCTGCATTATCGGGATGAATTGTCTTAATTGCATAATTTGAAAATTGTGCTCTTAATTTTATTATCTGAGCAGGCAATCTCGCAAATGTCAAATTGCGAGTTGATAATAAACATACATCTGACCATCTTGTAGATGCATCTATTAAAATCATATAATATCTAAATGGTCCACATAGTGGGTGAATGAGCCCACATATATCACCTTGTATACATTTTAGAAATGCAGGAGATTCAATTCTCACTTTAATTATTGACGGCGTAGTAATCAATTTGCCTTGAGAATATGCTACACAAGAGAATTCCTTAAATTGAAGAATCTTCTGGTTCTTCAAAGAGTGTCCATATGAATTCTCAACTATTTTGCGCATCATATTAGAATCGGGATGGCCCAACCGGTCATGCCAAATACTAAAATTATTTGAATTAGTAAACTTCTGATTTACTATGGCATGTGTTTCAACCGTGCTAATACTTGTGTAGTATAAGCCGGAAGAAAAGACGAGTAACTTTTCAAGCACATATTTCTTACCCGACATCATTGTGGTAATATGAAGATATTCAATCTTTTCGTCATTTGTAGTCTCAATATGATAGCCATTTTGGTGAATGTCTTTGAAACTTAGCAAGTTTCTTTGAGACTTACTACAATATAATGCTTCATCAATTGTTAACTTTGTTCCTCCGGTAAGTAATAAATTAGCTTTACCAAAGCCTTCAATTAGTCTTGTACTACCAGATATTATATTAATATTGGCTTCTTTCATCATCAAATATGAAAAATATTTATTATCTTTTTAAAATAACGTGTGTTGTAGCACTATCTATAAGACATATGTCATCGTGATTGATCTTGGGTCCAACTGATGATTGAGAAATTTCCATATTCTTCATGAAAATAAAAGATATATTATAATAAACATGAAAAACTAATAACATACATAACTTTAAGAAACTGCACTAGAAATGTTGAAATTAGGAAAACATGATACTATAGGAAAAACATTTAAGAAGAAGAACCTAGTTGAAAACATTAAAAAAAAATAACTTTTCTTATATTTTTATTTCCCAATAAGATGATCACTTCTTCGTAAATATCGTCATACAAGTCTTCAGCTTCTAGATGATTAATATTTGAAAGGCCTTTAAAATCATCATCTTTATAAGTAAGATTTGCCTCAATATCATCATATTTGTTTGAGGGAGCTGCTTCATCATCATCATGTTGAAAGGTCAAGTGTGCCTCCATATTATTATCTTTCTTTTTGAGAAAGACTTGATAAAGTTTGATAAAATGATCGGGTATACGACAAACACGTGTCCAGTGACCTTTCATACCATATCGGTGACAAATATTGGTTTTACCTCTTGAAGGATCATTTTGAGAAACTTTATTGTTCTCTAATTTATTCCCACCATGATGACAATAATTGTTTCGTCCTCTGCCACATCCTTGCCCACGTCCATGACCATGGGTACGATCGCGGTAATTATTTTATCTTGTTTGAGACTGATCATATGTTTCTGCAACATTGGCTTCACGGAATGGAGCAGATCTAGTGGGACGGGCTTCAAAAATTTTCATCAACAAAGTATTATTCTGCTCAGCCACAAGTAGACATGTAATTAATTTAGAATATTTCTTAAACCTTTTTTCATGATATTCTGTTGTAGCAGCACATTTGAAGCATGAAAAGTGGAATAAGGTTTCTCCAGTAAGTCCTCATCACTTATAGTTTCTCCACATAATTTTAATATGGAACTTACTTTGTTAATAGCAGAATTATACTCAGTTACAATTTTAAAATCTTGAAATCGAAGGTGTATCCACTCATATCAAGCTTTCGGTAATACCATAAGTTTTAAGTGGTCATATCGATTATTCAAATTATTTCACAATTCAAGTGAATTTTTCACAATTAAATATTTAGTTTTTAATCCTTCATGAAGATAATGACGAAGAAAAATCATGGCCTTCGTTTTATCTTGATTTGATGCATCATTTCCTTGTTTAATGGTATTCCCAAGACCCTTAGCATCAAGGTGAATTCAACATTAAGGACCCATGATAAATAATTCTTTCCGGTAATATCAAGTGCCACAAACCCAAGTTTTCATAAATTTGACATGGTGAAAACTAAAAAAGAAAATAAATTAGAAACAATAAAGACAATTAAAATTAAATTTCTGAATGCAAAAAAAAAAAAAGGTTAAATAAGTCATAAAGATATGTTGAGTAAACATAAATTGGTTACTAATTAATGTAATAGTGATTATATATGACATTAAAACTCAATCAGAAAATGCAAGAGACTGATTTATCGTATAGATAGTTTTTCCTTTTTATTGTACAATAATATTTTATCTAATCGACCTTAAATCTGTTACAACTTTCAAAAATAAAATCAACAATGAGAAAATACAATAGGCATTAGTCTTATTGCAAGGTTCATAACATTAGTTATAATAATAACATGCATAAATAAAAATTTAGGTAGTATCATTATGATGACAACACTTTTGTATTATTTAAAATATAAGAATAACTAAAATAGAATTGTGTGCATATTAAAGTTGAGATATAATTCGGTAAATTATCATAAAATTAGATATGTTAACAAAAAAAATTATCACATGAACTAATTAAAAAATTAAATTGATAAGTAAGACCTAACACATAATACATATGTTCATTATACCCGATGTAGAAACTCAATTTATTTGGAGAGGATTATAACTCTCGTACTGATAACGTATATAATAAGGATAGAATATCAAACTTAAAATAAGAAAATAAGAGAAGAAGAGCAATTTATGCCAAATTTGTTTCTAACTTTTTGTATCTCTCAATTTCAACAAAGGGTAAGATTATATATATAACCCACAAACTTAAGCATAAAGTTATTGGTTGAGCACAAAGTTGTTCGTGGAGCATAAAGTTGTTAGCGGAACACAAAGTTATTGATGGAGTACAAAATAAACATACAATTTTACAATATAAAAAAAATATACTCTTTCAATATCGAACTCATATCCTTCTTTCAAAAATAGTCCTATTTTCCTTTCTGTAGCGGTGTTGGCACACTAATCCAAGAACTAACTTTTCAGTTCCTTAAAATTGTTGAATTAAGGAATTGTGCAATTACTTTTCTGTTATTTTGAACAATTATATAAACGTTTTTGCTATTATGAGCATTACTGCACCATTAATCAACAATAAAAAATTTAGGAATCA
>JACEIK010001437.1:218943-238420 GCA_018107945.1 Datura stramonium | reverse complement strand
CTCTACGAATTTGTTGTCATGTCTTTTGGACAAACCAATGCTCCTGCATCTTTTATGGATCTAATGAACAGGGTGTTCAAGGAATATCAAGACTTGTGCGTGATTGTGTTTATCGACGATATCCTCATATACTCTCAGAGTGAGGAGGAACATGTCGCTCACTTAAGAGAATGCTTCAGACCCTCAAGGATCCGCAGTTGTATGCAAAGTTCAGCAAATGTGAGTTTTGGTTTGATTCTATGGCGTTCCTAGTCCATGTGGTATCAAGTGAGGGCATAAAGGTAGATTCTCAGAAGATCGAGGTGGTGAAGAATTGGCCCAGATCGATGAACGCATCAGATATTAGGAGTTTTTTGGGCTTAGAGGGTTATCACTGGAGGTTCGTTGAGGGATTTTCATCCACTGCAGTCCCATTGGCCAGGTTGACTCAGAAAAAGGTAAAGTTCCAATGGTCGGAGGCTTGTGAGAAAAGCTTCCAGGAATTGAAATCCCGACTCACTTCAACACCAGTATTGAATCTAGCTAAGGATACGGATGGATTTGTGGTGTATTGTGATGCTTCGCGTGTTGGACTCGGGTGTGTACGGATGCATCATGGGAAAGTGATAGCATATGCGTCAAACCAGTTGAAAGTTCATGAAAAGAATTACCCGACCCATGATCTTGAGTTGGCCACGGTGGTGTTTGCATCGAAGATATGGTAGCATTACTTGTATGGGGTCCACTTTTACGTGTTCACGGATCACAGGAGCTTACAATATGTGTTAATGCATAAAGATCTCAATCTTCGGCAAATGAGGTGGTTGGAGATACTAAAGGACTACGACATGAGTGTCCTTTACCACCCGAGAAAGGCTAATGTGGTTGCGGATGCACTTAGTAGGCTCTCTATGGAGAGTGTGTCCCACGTGGATAAAGGAAAGAAGGAGTTGGTGAAAGAGGTCCACCGCCTTGTAAGGTTGGGAGTTAGATTGATCGACTCGACCAATGGAGGAGTTGTTGTGCAGAATGGGTCAGAATCGTCCATGGTGGTTGATATCAAATCTAGGAAAGACGAGGATCCGATTTTGAGGAAATTGAAGGAAGCGGTGCAGAGTCAAAAGGTGGAGGTCTTCTTCCAAGGGGGAGATGGTGTGCTACGATACCAGGGTCATCTATGTTTCCCAAACATCGATGATTTGAGAGGCCGGACATTGCATGGGGCACATGGATCCAGGTATTCTATCCATCCGGGATCCACGAAGATGTATCAAGACTTGTGAGAAATCTACTGGTGGGAAGGTAGGAAGAAGGATATTGTAGAGTTCATAGCCAAATGCCCGAACTGTCAGCAAGTGAAAGTCGAGCATCAAAGGCCGGGAGACGTCCTTCAGGATATCAACATTCCTACTATGAAGTGGGAAGAGATTAATATGGATTTCATTACAGGCCTACCTCGTACTCGCCAACATTACGATTCCATTTGGGTGGTAGCAGACAGGTTGACCAAGGTTGCACATTTCCTACCAGTCAAAACCACAGATTCAGCGGATGATTATGCCAAAATGTATATTCGGGAGTTGGTTTGACTTCATGGAGTGCCCTTTTCTATTATCTCATACCGAGGTACTCAGTTTTCCTCTCAGTTTTGGCGGTCTTTCCAAATAGGGCTTGGGACTCAGTTTAAGCTCAGCACAGCATCCATCTGCAAACAGATGGTCAGGCGGAGCAGACAATTCAAACTCTTGAGGACATGTTGAAAGCTTGTGTGATAGAATTTAAAGGTAGTTGGGATGATCACTTGCCTTTGATCAAGTTTGCTTAAACTAACAGCTATCACTCCAACATCTAGATGGCACTGTTCGAGGCTCTTGATGGACGGAGGTGTAGATCGCACATCAGATGATTTGAAGTTGGGAAAGCCGCTATAATAGGTCCTGATTCGATTTATGAGGCCATGGTAAAGGTTTAGTTGATAAGGGACAGGCTGAAGACCGCTCAGAGTCTTCAGAAATCATATGCTGATGTGAGGAGAAGAGATCTGGAGTTTGAGGTGGACGATTGGGTATTTCTAAAGGTATCTCCCATGAAGGGAGTCATGTAGTTCAGAAAGAAAGGGAAACTCAGTCCCTGCTACATTGGTCCCTATCGTTTTATGAGAACAGTTGGTAAAGTGGTGTATGAGTTGGACTTGCCATCAGAGTTATCTTCAGTACATCCCGTGTTTCATGTGTCACTTTTGAAAAAGTGCTTGGGTGATCTAGCTTTAGTAATTCCTGTGGACAGAGTTGGGGTAAAAGATAGCCTCAGTTATGACGAAGTTCCCATTGAAATCTTGGATCGTCAGGTTCGGAAGTAAAGGAATAAAGAAGTAGCCTCAGTGAAGGTCTTATGGAGAAATCAGCATGACGAGGAAGCTATGTGGGAAGTCGAAGCGGATATGATGGCTAAATACCCACATTTATTCTCTACCGCCTCAGTTTCGACTTGAGGTATCAGTTCTACAAAATGACTCTATTTAGTTTTCATGTTCAGTTCATGTGTTCAAGTTTCTTTTATGTGTATGGATGTGTATATGAGGTCTGAATTCAGTTCAGCTATGTGGTTCCTTTCGGAGGTAGTCATTCCATGAAAATTTCAGTTAAAATAATCAGTATTGGAGTGTGATAATTGCATATTTCTATTATCTGATTGTTTCTAACATTCTAGGACGAATGTACCCAAGGGGGAGATATTTTTATACCCCGAGAATTCAAAGATCGGACCCGGGAGTTGAAACAGGGAAAAACTAGAAATGGGTGCTTCAGTTGCAGGATGAGTCATTGGACGACTCGTGAGGAGACCCCATGATTCACCAAGTACCTCGTGGGGAGGCCTGGAGGAAATGAAGGTTAAAGGTCCCCACGGGCGAGGGAACGACTCGTGGTCAGCCACCACGAGTCGTCAAGTTAGCCGTGGTGTGAGGTGGAGAAATAAATAGAAGAATCGACCAGTGTACCTGACGAAAGGTGACCACGAGTCGTGGTACTGGGGAATGAGTCGTTATGTCACCCGTTAAAAGCCCTAAGATATTGGTTATCCAGTGTACTTGATGAATGACTCGATGAGTCATTGCCTCTCTTGACGAATCGTTAGGTCCCTCGTTGGGACCCCTTGGCAGTTATTTTCAGCGATTTTAGTAAGGGTTTTTCCATAATTCCTAAATCCTAGGGGCCTATACTATGTCTTTTAAGGCTCGTTTTAGTGGGGTTTTAGCAGGGAAAAACATATTCTAAGTCATTCTTCCCATGCATGCAAGTTTGAATGTTGAAGGAGGTGACTCAAGGAAAAATCTCAAGGTTTCCATTGAAATCTTAGCTTGGGCAATTAGAAGGTGTTAGAATCCATCATTAACAGGTATGTAAGGCTATGAGTGGGTTCCTCCTTCCATAACCACGCCCAATTTCTATCAAATCATGATAATTTCCTATGGTCAAGTATGGGGTTTTCACCCAACTGCATGATTCTTCAATCTTTATATATGGGTATGATTAGATTGAATTTATATTGATGAATTGTGAAGCTTGGGCAGATTCTAAATTATTTAAATACAATAAATTGTTTTCCTAAAATCTTGAATCTAAAATGTCCATGGATGAAAAGTTCATAAAAGAAGTGAATGATCATGAATGTATGATAATGATGAGATTTGATGATGAAAAGAACGTTTCTAAAGCTACCCGTGATTATGATGTTGTTTTCAGAATTAATTGAGTTGATCCGAGTATGATAAAGCTTTGGAAAATACCCACATGTTGAATTAAAATGACGAGTTTTCCCGAAATAAGCTTACCACATTGTTTGGAGTGAAGTCTCTCAAATTTCATGATTTCTAGCTTGTGGTATGTTGAGTTAAATATTCCTTCATGTAGCTGATGTGCCATGATTTTACGGCACTATCGACGCTTAAAACCAAGAAATTATGCACATTCCGGGTATGTTTTTATGGATATGGTGTGTTTTGTGCTTAATGTGCAGGAAAACAGGTTTGTAAGTGAATTTGGTCAAATTAATGCTAAAAATAACTGAAAGGTGACTGTCAGACACTTAACAAGTCGTTGGCAGGAGGCATGACCCGTCGCTTAAGGAGTGAGCAAAAAATGGAGCTTGGAAGATACAAAACAGTGCACTTGACAAGTTAGAGGAATGACTCGTTACACCTGGTAATGAGTTGTGAGGTCAATCATTAGGATTCGAAGAGAAAATTTCAACAAAGTCACCAGTGAAGTTTTGGTGAAGTTTGAGTAGCCAAAACACCCACGTCGTGGCGCGATGTTAAATCAAGTGCTTCTTGGGAGGTAACCCAAGTTGTAAATAAAAGAAAAAGTTAGTGTTAACGTTTGTTAAGAGTGCAGGTGAATAAGATGGAAAATCTGAAGTTGGAACCAAAAACTGGAACTTCAATTCTGGTGCAGAAAAATCACAGAATGAGTCATCGTCTGACATGACAACTCGTTCAACCAATTCGTGAAGAGAACTGTAGAAAACAGGGGAGCAACGGGTGACTTCACGAGTCGTTTCTCCAAGGAACGAATCATTGGATCCCCCTTCAGGTACACTAGATCAAAGTCGGAATTAAAATAAAAAGGGTGATAACGGCTCACTCAACGAATCGTTGGGAGACCAAATGAGTCATTAAGTGACCCATCTGAAAGCTACAAAAGGCCAAGGACCACGACTCCGGAAACGACTCTTTGGTTGACACCACGAGTCGTTACTTGACTCGTTAGGTCCTAGGTAAGTCAACCTAACCCGACCCACGAATGAAATTGGGAAAATTTTAAATTAAAAATCAACAAAACCCGTTTCCATTTACATATTCCCAAGAAACAAAACTTCAAATATCCCTCTTCTCTACTTCTTCTTCTTCATTCCAAACTCATCGACAAGTTTTTCACCATTGCACGCCCAGTCACTCAAACACACAACTGATTGCACACTCCATCTCTAATCAAGAATATTGTGAGTACTCTTTCCCCATTTAAATCTGGAATATCATTGCAACTAATCAAGAAATTTTGAATACCCGTGTGCGAATGAGCTTGAATTTAGTTCGATTAATATGGTGTTTATATATGCCTCGTGATGTAAATGAACCCTAAGAAGAGTTAAACAATGATTATCGATCGTATATTCACTTGGGTTGATTTTAGATTGAGTTTTGTGTTTGTGGGATTGAAATTGGAAAGAGGAGGAAAATGAACAGGAACTCTTGAGCACGAGCCACATCAGGAGTAGTTGTATCACCAAACGACTCGTTATGTAGCTCATCTTGAGTGGGAAATTTTAGCTAATGGGAACTGTACCCAACGACCGACCTAACGACTCATTGCCTTTGGAAACGACTCGTTGGGACCAGTCGTCAAGTACACTGGACCAACTTGATGAAAGACCATTCTGAGACGACGAGTGACCTAACGAATCGTTGCCAGTGGCAATGACGAGTTTAGTCACCCGTCAGGGACACTGGGCACCATCCCAGAAATATTTTCTATTTCCTCTTATCTTGCACACTAACATTATTTCCATAGGTACAATGGCTCCCAGAGGTACACCAAAGAAGGGTCCGTCCAAGAAGCAAGCACCTGAGTGCAGTCAACCCTCGTACCGTAGACTACCTGATGATCCATCATCCTCTGAAGATTCGAGTGGCTTTGAGGAGGAATATGAAGTAGCAGAGGAGCAGTTAGTAAGGAGGACAACCAGGGCTAGGGCTCAACAAACTTCAAACCCGACAGCACTGGTTGATACTCCCACTCCACTTGCAACAGATCCGCCTAGCCGCACTGATGAGAGTGCTAGGGCTATAGTTGCATTGGTTCCCGAGGCCCCCACAGTTGGGCACAACACAGAGAGAGTTGATGAATCACGTGCCCAGTGAGGGGACTCTTATAATGAGCTGACAAGACCACTGACACATCAAATGAGCAATCGGGAAATGTATAGAGATTGTGTGTCCATGGCATGCGGGCTATATACAATAGAGATATTGCTCCCAATGAAAAAGGCAATTTAAAGAGGAGTATATATGAGGAGCCAGGGCGGGTAACCACAAGACTTAAAGATCTGCCAGAGCTACAGGCAGTGTTCGATAAATACAAGTTCGGGTGGTTGACCGAGCCTTCAGGCAGCTACAGCCCATGTTTGGTTCGAGAGTTCTATGCAGCATATGTAGCCACCTTGCAGCGATTGGCATTAGGAGGCCAAGATTGGAAGAAGAGGCCCGCCTTGACACAAGTGTTAGTGAGAGAGACTCCAGTTGACATTTTTGAGCGGACGATCTCCAGGATGTTGTACGGGCCAGATTATCAGGCTCCGTTGAACACTATAGAATTTGATCATAGGCTATCTGAGTTGAAGAAGGTCAAAAATAAGAAGTTGAATAGCTAGGAGCGCATTAAGCAGTACACTTGGTTGTCCAGGATTATTGTTACGCAAGGTCCACTGGTAGAATGGTTGCATGGTACAGAGTCACAGATAAAGAAGGCCACGTTGAATTTTCAGGCAATGTTTTGGTGGTCACTTGTGTGGCACAGGCTGGTACCAAATAGAAATGACAATATACTTTCACCTGACAGAGCAGCTTCGGTAGCTAGCATAATGGAGTGGTATAGCATCAACTTTTCGCGATATATTGCAGAGGAGATTCGAGAGCGGGCAATCAATGACGGCACTACCATTCCGTTTCCATGTTTGATTGATAGACTCTATCAAGAGTTAAAGGTTTTAGTATTTTCATCAGTGGACCATAGAGTGGTGATCCATAAGATTACCGATATCGGGTGGATTCGAGATGATACAAACCCGATATCGAGGGCGAGGACTCAGGCAGCTGCATCCACGGCAGCGACAATATTAGCAGAGGCATTCGACAGTAGGATGCAAACTGATGCAGAAAAGTTCGCTGAGTTGGCAGCTGAGCCTACGGAGGGCAGAGAGACAGGTAGCCAGGCTGAGGCTACAAATGCAGCGGTTACCCCCACACCTACTGATGTTCCTGAGTCTTCGTCTACTGCAGTAGCCCCGAGACCACCAGTTGCGCCTCCATTAGCAACCACAGCCGGTCTAGTCACGGTTCCATAGGAGTTTTTGATTGATATAGATAGGCGGCTAGCTAAGGCCGAAAAACAGCAGGCATACACGGCTCTACAGGTCAGATTCTTGATGGGACATTTTAAGCCGTGGGTGTCAAAGGAGTTGGACACACTGTCCAGTTCAGTGCATGGGCGACTGGATGCTTTTGAGAGGAGGTTGGATGAGCGCCTTGCACAGTTATAGGCACCCAAGTTATCCCGATGGTACTCAGAGCTTGGAACGCTACGATCCGAGGTGCGGGACTTGGCCGCACGACAGATAGTTGTAGTACCTCCACCGGTACTCCCCCTGATAGATGATGAGTTTGAAGAGGAATTGCCATCTATTTTTTATTTCATCACGGAGGAGCCAGTGGCACATGACAAGGGCAAGAGGCCTCGTGAGGAGGTAGGTGTTGATAATGATGCTTCTCTGCTTCGCCAGCAAAAACGGGAGCAGAGTGAGATGGAGAGAGCGCTGCACGAATCTAGAGAGGAGGCTCGCCAGAGAGCCGAGACTGAGGCAGCGAGAGTTCGTGGAGAAAGCCGGTTCAAGCCGATAAATTTGGAGATGACATTGGAGGCGTGTCTACACCCTCCACCGACCAGGTAGCTGACACCTAGGTCGCACAGGTATGTTCCTTGTTTTCTTAGTTTTTGATTGGTATATATATGCGTCGGGGATGACACATGCTTTCTTGATGGGAGTGGGGGAGGGATACCTGTGCATTTTGTTTTGCTGAACATAACCCGAGGGTTTTTCTTGCCGGATATCTTTTCCCTCTAATGTTCCATATCTAGTAGAAATGGCATGTTTAGGATTTTATTTTTTGTTTCTTGTGTCAGTTGGAAGAAAGTAGGAAAACTAAAAGTAGTCAAGAGCTGAAATGGGTGAAAATAATTGTTGTTGATAATTGGATACCCTCCGAAAATTTTGTATATGTGTATGTGAAAGTGTACAAGTATGACCTCTGGAATCTTTGCATAGCACTGAAACTGTGAACTTGTTTATCATTGTATGGCTGTACCTGAACTAGCATCTGGTAGAAGTGATGATGTTGACCTGTGTTATGTGTGAAGTGAGGTTAAATAGCTAAATTCGGTTGTGTGTGTCAATCTAGAACTTTCCAGGTCAGTCGTACCGAGATAGAGGATAGGAAACTAGGAAAGAATCATAGGCCGTTTTTTATTTATGAGTCCACTTTAGCCTTAAAGACCTACCAAAAGTGAATAAAAATACCTTGATCCAAATGTTTGAGCTTAAATTGACCTTTCTTTTTATTTTCACCAATTCACCTGCCTGATTTTATTATGAATGAACCTGTTTTGGCCCTGATCTCTCCTTGGACATTTTGAACCTTAACTCAGCATACTCGCCTATGTTGAGGGTGGTTAATATAGGGGTGATTAAGAAGGGTTGGGTGGAAAGAAAGTTGGGTAATGAAAAAGAAAAAGAGCGGATGTGGTATGCATGATGAAAACAAAAAAATCAAAATTGTTGCCAAAAAGAAAGAAAAGAAAAGAGAAATAATGTGTCACATCAATGAGTGTTGAAAAAAAAGAAACCGCATCTGTAGTGTCTAAAGAAAAGAAAAGGAAAAGAAGTTAAAGGGAAAAAGGGAGAAAATATAAATAAAGGTGAAAGTGGAGTCAAAAGGCATAGTGCCAAGGAGGGCTGAGCTACTAATATCATATGTACCATACCCAAGCCTGAGCCTACTTTACAAGATTAGAAAGTCCTATAGTGATCCTAGCTACTTGTCTGAAAATCAAGGTACTGAAGTAAAGGCAATCCTATGGTATTGTATGCACACAGTTTGAATTTCTTTGTAAGAAAGAGTGGATCTTACCTAGTTCCAAGAGAAATATATTGAGATAATCATATACACATATGTGAGTGTGGGACTTCTTTGAGGTGAGAGCATTTGGTCAACAACATCGTCTGCAAATTGTCTGGGGCAGTGTTATAGATTTATGTGCGTGGTTGCAGGTGATAGTATTTTTCCATGTTTCAATTCCTCTATGTTATAGTTGGAAATCCTGCATATGTAAGAGGGAGGGGTTAGAAAATTTGATTTTGATATCAAAATGTGACTCTCGTAAGTTTCCTAGAGTTCTTCTTATTGAATCATCGAATTAGTTTAGTTTATTTTGTTTTATTTTGTTTTTGCCTGAGGACATGAAAAAGTTCTAAGTTGAGGGTGTTGATGTGCCGTGATTTTACGGCACTTTCGACGCTTAAAACCAAGAAATTATGCACATTCCAAGTATGTTTATATGGGTATGATGTGTTTTGTGCTTAATGTGCAGGAAAACAGGTTTGGAAGTGAATTTGGTCAAATTAATGCTAAAAATAACTGAAAAGTGACTGTCAGGCACTTAACGAGTCGTTGGCAGGAGGCACGACCCGTTGCTTAAGGATTGAGCAAAAGATGGAGTTTGGAAGATACAAAATAATGCACTTGATGAGTTAGAGGAACCACTCATTACACCTGGTAACGAGTCGTGAGGTCAATCGTTAGGATTCGAAGAGAAAATTTTAACAAAGTGGCCAGTGATGTTAACTACAAACATAACGAGTCATCATGAAATGGAACGAATCGTTGGCAAGCTACTGGAACCATCTGTGAAGTGCACTAGATTTTCTGAGGAACTAGACCACGAGAGACCTAACGACTCGTGCTTAGGCACGACGAGTCGTTAGGTGACCCGTTGCCACAACTAGGTGCTATGCTGAGGAAGACTAATGTAAGTAAGGAACGACTCGTCAGAAGGCCAAACGACCCGTCACCTAGCCCACTGCCACTACCAATCTGGTTTCCAGTTTTATTTAGGAAAAGGATTCCTTAGAATTATAAATACCCAATTTAGGTTTATTTTTAGGAGACGATTCTGGAAGGATTTGTAGGCGATTTTTTAGACGAATTTCCTGAAAATTAGAGAATGATTTTTGAGAGGATTTTAATACAATTTTTCTTGATTCAAGAAAGCAACATTGGAGTTTTATTCAATATACGTGGTTTATATTCTATGATAATTTATAAGTAGCAATTATGATTTCTTCTATATTTTGTGATTGCGATAATATAAGTATGAGTAGCTAAACCCATAAACTAGGTTTGTGGGAACCAAGATGAATTAACACACATAGTTAAAAACACTTAGTGATTCTTGAATGGGGTTTTATGCATGTATTGTTTTTCCCTTCATTTTGATTGATTCTTGACGGTAGCAAATGTTAGGAATTGCCTTATTCTTACTTACCAGACCAAGGAGGTAAAGAATGGGAAAAGGGATTAACAACGGATATTTGAGGCTATCAACCCTCATCTAATAGCTTGAACTTTTCCGGGGATAGCTAATCCGATATTAACGGTAAGGGTCAATTAAAGTAAAACCGTATACGAACCAAGTTGTGTGGTGATAATCATCTAGATAGGGGACCAACCATTTAGGTGAACCTAACTTACCAATATTTCATGTTAAACACTGGAATAGATCACTAGTGTATAAGACTTGTGGTTATAAAATCTTGGGGAACACAATCCTAGTCAAGTCGTTAATTGAATCCAAACTGAATTTGACTTCAGCATTCATAATTTTACTTTGTTTATTATTCTATATTTTCCCCCTTTGGAAATAAGTAAATCAATAGTAATAGTTATTCGTATTAACCTAAGTTCTTACCATATTCCCTGTGGGATCGACCTCAATCTTTGTTGGGTTCTATTTTGACAACCGACCGCTTGTATCTCAATTGCGAGGTGTAATTTGGGCGACATCAGTAGCTTACCACGTGATTTGGATTAGATGCTCCCACCGATATTTGAGCTTGTGGTATGTTTTGAAATAAAGCTTCTCATATGCATAAATTCATAATTGAGATATATGTCATTGTTGAGCTTTGTCAATAGACAATGTTGAGCTTCATTTCATACGATGTTGAGTTATGCATGATGTTGAGCTTTATCAAGAGATGATGTTAAGCTTCGTCAATAGACGATATTGAGCTTCGTTATATACGATGTAGAGCATTGCATGTTTTTGGGAGAAGAGTCTTGCACCGAGCGGGTTAAGGGTCGATCACCCTGTGCCCCAGAACTACGCACCAAGGTAGGTTAATACTATTATAATATTGGGGCCTCTCTTGTGAGCTATCCCTAGCCCGATTGGCCCTTCATCTTGATATCGATATCATGGTATCGTCCATCGCCCTGGCAATGTTATGGACGGCTCTACCTACGTGAGTGTGATAGTTGGGACCACATTCTATCGTGGTATGTTGGTGAAGTGGCGAGTCTCCCGTTGTCTATATCATTCAGAATTGCATATTCATTACTCCTAATGATTACTTTATGCATGCATGTTCTAAAAGCAAGGTTTGACTCATTGTTCAGCTTTTCAATATAAATGCTTTGTTTCAGCTTGAGTCATTCAAGTCAGTCATGATGTTATAAAGTTATACATGTTCATGTTATGATAAGATTGCAATTTCCGAACGAATGCATGTATCCCATCTACTTATACTTGAAAGCTTATGATATATTATGAAATGTTTTTAAGTGATTTACTTTACTTGAGCAGTTTTACTTACCTTGCATACTTGGTGCATTCCACGTACTGACTGCATACTCTCTATGCTGTATCATTTCATGATACAGAACCCGGGTCGCAGCTTCAGCCCCAATCTTAATTAGCTTTCCAGAGTCCTTATCAGCTCAGGATTGGTGAGTCCTCATCTTTCTAGGACTAGACTCTCAGTTTTCATTTCATATTTCAAATTCAGTATCATTGAGTTAGTTGGGGTCTTGTCCCATCAACTCATCTAGAGTAGAGGCTTTCAGACTTATGTATGTGTAGCTTCGGATATTATTCTGATGTGTTGTTGTATGAGACTTCCACTGAGTTTATATTTATGGTTTCTTTATGTTTATTGAATGAGTTAGTTGGATGCTTATGCCATGGGTCGACTTGGGGTCTCTCAAGGTCCCTTTTCCCGTGTCTACGATCCGGGCCTCCGTTCGGGTTGTAAAATCCACCCAATTTAGACACGTAGTCTAAAGCCAAAAGAATGTATTTATTCGCATATTAACTCACAAAAGGTCCCATGAAATCAATTCCCCATATATCAAATAGCTCAACTTCCAAGATAGGTATTAAAGGAAGGTCATGACACCTTGAGATGCCACCAAAACTCTAGCATTGATCACACTGCTTAACAAGATCATGAGAATTGTGATGGGGATTGGGCCAATAGAGTCTACACTACAATAATTTTGCAGTCGTCCTACACTCCCATAATGGCCCCGACAGGCAAAGAGTGGCACGCCTTAAGGATAGGCATCATTTCCACTTCCAGCCTCCAAGACACACCGGCGAATGATGTTGTCAACATATATGTAGAAGAGGTATAGGTCATCCCAATAGAATTTGCGAACATCATGCAGTAACTTTTTCTTTTGGTGGAAGTTCAGGACTTCAGGCATTATGTCACTAGACAAGAAGTTAGCAAAGTCAGCAAACCAAGGTACTAAATCATGAGAAGTAGCCAAGATGCATTCATTAGGAAAGGCATCATCTATGTGATGGTCTCTAAAAAGCCTATCATCTTCCTCTAATCAAGAAAGATGATGAGCCACCTGATTCTCACGTCCTCGCCTATCCTTTACCTCGAAGCCCAACTTTTGCAGCAAAAGAACCCATGGAATGAGTCTATATTTTGCATTCTTTTTCTTTATAAGGTATCGAAGCACTGCATGGTATGTGTGAACCACCACCTTTGTCCCCAATAGATACAATCAAAACTTTTCAAAAGTGAACACCAACGCAAGCAACTCTTGCTCCGTAACAATATGGTTGTCTTGAGCTTCTTTCAAGGCCCTGCTAGTATAATATATAGAATAGAAGGCCTTATCTTTTCTTTTCCCAAGCACTGCCCCTAAGGAAACACCATTGGCATAACACATTAACTCGAATAGATTAGACCAACCAGGTGCGATAATGATAGGAGATAATATGAGTTTTTCCTTCAAACCAAGGAATTCCTTCATGCAAGTGTCATCAAATGGAACTTAGTCTCCTTCTCCAATAGTCTAAACAACGGGTGAGCCATATTTGAAAAGTTCTTGATGAACTATCGATAAAACCCTGCATGACCCAAGAAGCTTCTTATTCCTTTCATTGTCTTCGGGGTAGGGAGGTTAGAGATGGCTTCAATCTTTTCTTGGTCCACCTCTATCCCTTTTTCTAAAATTTTATGACCCAACACAATACCTTTCTTCACCATGAAATGGCATTTGTCCCAATTAAGGACTAGATTTGTTTCTTCACACCATTTCAAAATATCATTTAAGTGCATCACACATTCCTCAAACAAATTTCCCACAATGCAAAAGTCATCCATAAAGACTTCCATGGTGTCTTTTACCATATCCGAGAAGATGGACATCATACACCTATGAAATGTGGTTGGGGCATTGCAAAGCCCAAACGGAATTCTTTTGAAAGAAAATGTGTCGTATGGATATGTAAAAACTAGTTTTCTCTTGATCTTCTGAGGCAATTGAAATTTGATTATACCCCGAATATCCATTAAGAAGGCAATAATACTCTCGCCCAGCTAGTCGATCAAGCATTTGTTCTATAAATAGTACAGGAAAATGATCCTTCTTGGTCCATGAGTTAAACCTTTGATAGTGCAAGCATACCCTCCAACCGGTCACCAGTCGTATAGCTATCATTTCATCTTTTTCATTTGGAACTACAGTGATTCCCCCCTTTTTAGGTACATACTACACTGGTCTTACCCAAGTGCTATCGGCTATCAGATATACCACTCCTTCATCCAACCACTTGATCATCACTTTTTTTACTACCTCTTGCATAGGTGAATTCAATTGTCTTTAATGCTCGATGGATGCAGTATAATTTTCTTGAAGGTTAATCTTGTGAGTGCAAATACCTAGAGGTATGCCAATTATGTAAGCAATCGTCTAACAAATTGATCGAATATGCTTTCTCAATACTACCAGCAATGCATCTACTTTCCATTCTTATAATTGAGTAGAAATGATCACCGGTAAGGTCTTATTTACACCAAGGTATTTATATTTCAAGTGAGTGGGTAGATACTTGAGTTCCAAACCAGAGGTTCAATGATTGATGGTTTTGATGGAGGAGTTTTCGATTCTTCAAATCAAGATCAATCTTCTTTGGTTGGTATGAATGGGACCCTAGTCCTATCAAGGTGTGACATACTTCTTCAAACCCCTCAACACCTTCGCCATCAAAATTCAACAAGACTGCTTCTAGGGACTCCTTGAAGAACATTTCCACATAATCTCAGTCAATATCTTCCCCATAATCATTCTCCACCCAATCACAAGAGGGTTTTAAATTCCTAATCATTCTGTCTCCACAGCCTTTACCATATTCAAAATTTGTGGCAATTATTTCCACCGATGGAACCCTTGAATCCACTTTTAATCCCAATTACATTTAAAATTTCAATTGATTCATTCTTTCTTTAAGCTTTTTAATGGAAATATTATCAGATTTCATGGTTTGAGTGAGGGCAAGTAGATCACACTTCAACTACCGAACTCCTAAATCTGTCGAAGTCACTCTTTCCAAAACCCTTTCAAGCAAGATTTTGATTTTTGAATGAATGGACTCATCTCTTCCTCAATTTCCCAAATCACCTACATGCTCATAGTTTCAACCTTGATTTTCATATCCCTATCCCAAGAGCTTTGACTTGCTTCTTGATGACCGGGATGGAAATCCATACCATAGGTTGCCACAACAACTTCCCGATTAACATCAAGGAAATAAACCTCATTTTTATGGGATCCGGCTTTTCAATTGTTCCAATGGCATTCACACTCCATACTTTTTTACATCACTTGCCTAGTAAGCATTTCAAGAAGTTCCATTATGGCTGCCATTTTCCTACCTCGCACTTCACTTCTCCTTTCCCATTCCTCAATCATGTTTGTGGAGGTGGCACCCATTGCCAACTCGGCTCCCCATGAACCCAATGCATGATTTGTACTAGCCACATTCTTAAGCAAGACTTGAGCAAACTCAAAAGTTTGGTCCATTAAAGCACCCCTAGCTAGGTTATTGATGATAGTTTTGTTGCTAGGGTCCAATGAGCGATAGAAGTATTGAAGGAGCATGTTATTTGGAAGGCCATGTGTTGGAAATTGCACAACATTCCTCTTAAATCTTGTCCACACCTCATGATTGATTCCCCTTGTGCCTGCACAAAATTAGTAATCTCATCTCGTAATTGTAGCATCTAACAAGGGGATAAAGCCTCTCAAGAAAAACATCAAGAAGCTTATCCCAAGTTGTTATTGCCCCATCGGGGAGCTCTTAAAACCACATTGCAGCTTCTTCCATCAAGGAGAAATGGAATAACCTCAAATGGATTGATTCTTGACTCATATTGCTTACAAGTAAGGATTGGAAAACATTGACAAACTTCTTTATATGTCAATTAGCATCCCCTCTCACAAGACCCCCAAATAAGTCTTTTATCTGTGAAAGATAGAGAATAGTGCTACTGATATAGAATATTATGTCCCTACTGTGAGAGGTAAGTGAATTGCACCAGCTACATCATGATCAACGAGCTCATCTTCCACGTCCATAAATCCATCCACTCTACCAACATCACTAGTGTGGCTCATATTTCTCCTTTTTAATCAACAAAAACAACAAACAAAGTAAAAGCAAAACACGACGTAAAAAAGTGTCAAAAATAACAAATGGCAATCACAATCCAATCCCCGACAACTGCGCCATTTTTTTAATAATGTCCAAAAACACTTCTCCAATAAAGGATGTGGCTATGGTTCTTGGCATAAACAAATTTCCTAAGTTTCAAGGTAGAATCTATGAGAATTAGGCTTAGATTATCCAAATGTCGTGAATCAACTCACACAAGTAAGCATCATGCCTCAACAATATAAAGTAAGAATAGGGGAAAAGTGCAAGCAAGTATCATATCACGATCCAAGTATGCATCCTGGATGCGACACTATATCTAGAGTCACAAGTGACCCCAAGAAAATTCTAGTAGAGAATATTATACTAAAACTGACTTACTGAAATGATAATAAAAGAGCGGAAGCTGATAAAGAATTAATTGTTACTGAATAAATGACAAAAAATTGAAATAGTCTAAAAATCTAGCTGAGTTTTCAAACATCATCTGAAAACCTTCTAACATGAACTGATGAGTTTCTGGGAAAAACCCCCAACTAACTCTAATATCTGAACTGAAATAACAAAATACAATAAATTGGAAACCCCGGCCCTGAGCAAATGAGGACTCACCACAGAAGCTGTTGGGATATCACTAAGAAGATCTAACCGCGGTGCTAAGGCTGGGTACCTGAGTCTATATTATAAAATGATATTGCATAAAAGTATGTGTCAGTACTTGAAATGTACTGAGTATGCGAGGAGTAACTAAAACATATATATACTGAATAATAGCAAACTACATTGAAATACTGTAAAAATAAACTGAAATTTGAAGAAGCTGTACATAATTGATTGAGAATCATAATTGAACTGAACTGACAGAATTGGAGACTATAACTATACTATACTAAGATGTACGGTTGGGAGAAACTATAACCGACATATAACCACGTGAGTTAAACATGGAGTCCGAGGTATACCCCCCATCGGAGAAGGCCCACTATACCTTGCCAGGGTATAGTAGCTGAACTGAGTGATCATTTTCTAGGGCCCATTCTATCTAAGGCCTATGGCGAAAATGTAGTTATGGGAACCTGGGTGAGCTGAACCCCAGCCCGGTGCTAAGTTCTACTCCCACTGGAAGTCTTAACTATGTGTAATTGTGTTGATAGCTCGAAAATAGATGTCCTAAGACTTAAGTCAGAACTACTTATTTAGAAGTTCTTTGAGAGTCTAAGGACCTAAAAGTAACTATGTTCTAAGACTTGTCAGAGTTGCTTTATCTAAAAGCGTCTTAACGGTCTAAAGAATAACTAACAAACTGATGAACTGTTCCTACTGAATTTACTGAGTTTCTCAAAGACTGATAATAGTCAAACTGATCAGTTGACATTATTGGAGAATTCTATGTATACTAAGTATTGACTGGAACTCTGAGACTAAATATACAAAAGATTAGCTTCTGTTCATGTGTTTGTACTAATCATTCAAGATTCGAGTAAAATTTACTATAAACAAATAACATTTCTATCTTAGTCTAAATCATGCAAGTTTTACTTGAATTTATGCTAAAGATTAAAACCAAGAAAGCAAACTGAACAAATAAACTAGGTCATGAATTTCAACTAGGGATACTTATACAAACTAAGGAAATTAACTAGATTAAGAAGTTTTTTTTATAACTGAAAACCCCTAGCTTTAACTATTCTGCAGGACTAGAATTTAGAAGGTTTTCTAAAACTAAATTCGAATATAAGGGGGAAAGAAAACCCTTGTTGGATTACCATACATCTGGAGAAGATTCCCCGTAAAAAATCCTTGAGAATCTAAGAAGAAACTAAAACCCTTGATCTTGCCTAGCACTTTTTGTCTAAGCTTTCACGTAGGAATTCTAAGAGTGTGAGGTGAGAATTAGGGAATAAGGTCATGCATCCCTCTAAACCTATGAAATATAATACCAAAACAACATAGTTTATGCATTAAAATAGAGAAAAGTTACAAAAATGCCCTTGAGAAGAAGTCTGGAAAACTACTTGTCAAGACCCAATGGGTCACACAACGAGTCATTGGTTGAGACCACGACTCATTGTGAACTGTCATTTGTCCTAGGTTTCAAAATCCGAGTCATTGGAAATGAATGGATGGGAACAACGACCCGTTAGGTGAACCAACAGACTGGTTCTCACCCTCTTTATTTTGTATGCATACATTGGGGACAATGTATTATTTGAGTTGGGGGTGGGATGGGTGTTTCTTTTGTGGTGTTCTTTTTTTTATTTGATGATTGATGCTTCCCTTGCGGGGCTTTTATTTTTAATTTGTAATGACTGGTGATCCTTTGTTGGGCTCGAGATGCACTTGTCGGGCTTCCGTTTTTGGTTAATATGTGTTTAATGGTTGTTGAGCCTTTGTTGGGCTTGGAATGGATGAAATGAAATGAAAGATTATCTTTGAATTGTTACTGCAAGTCTGAGTTTCACCTTTGTAAATAGTAGGTAGTGAATAAACTCCAAGGGTTTTCTTTATACCGCGCTTCTTTCCTGAGGATCAATTACTTTTTTATTTCTTTTACTATTGTCAAACCAGGTGACATTTCTCAATGATAGATTGTAAGGCGACTTTCATAAGGGAAAATTTCATGTCTTTTAGTCTTGTGAAATTCTTTTTGAAGGGTACCATTGAAAAAATTTTGTGGGATGAAAAATGACTTTTGAAGAAATTGGGTATTGGAAATGAAAAAGGTAGCACTCTCGTCATATATTGCACATTCCTTTTTTGGCTTGTGGATTCACATGCTTAATGGTCGTAAAATTGTAATCTAGTTGTGGCGATGTATTGTGTGAACTCCTTGGAGTGTGATGCCTTGTGTGGTGAGGCTGATTGAATGATCCCCATGCATATATGTTTGTCTAGAACGTACCTTAAGTTTAATTCAAGGTGAAATCCTAGAGGTAGTTGCACTTAAAACATGATTTTTGGCTTTCTATTTCTAGTCACTTCAACCAAAATAATCTCCCTAAACATCTTCCCTTGTTAGCCAATTTTGAGCCTTTGACCTTTTTTATTGGAAATCACATTACAAGTCAATGTCTCCTCGTACTCCTATCTTTTGGCATCCATCCTCCCTAAATGCTTATTTTTGTGTAAATAAATGAAAAAAGGGGCTTGAAGCACAAGAAATGGGGAGAGATAAGGAAATCAATGGAAATGAGGCAAAAAGCCTGAGTTTAGGGGCTTTCAAGAAGGGGAGAGATTAGATGAGCATTAATGGGAGGTAGCACCAAATTGTGATCAAAATGAATGAAATAATTGGTTGAGAAATCTAGAATCATCAAAAGATAAATAATAGTGAAAGGTCTTACACCTTTCTTAAATGAGGCTAAATGTGAAAATCATAGGAGTTATAAAAGGTGGCTCTTGATTAACAAAAGATGAAGATGAAGAAAAAGGAGATATAAGGGGGAGTGATCTAAAAAGTATGATGGGATTTTTAAAGTGTTCAAAAATGGGCCATTAGGGAGGTTCTGATCTGGGGCATATTTATATGCCCAAGTGATACTCAAATGCATCGTTTTTGCCTTGTTTATCCAACAATATTTGTACATTCTTATGCAAATTGTAGGAAAGTGTGAATTTATACTAACCAACATGATTAGCATTGTTTTGCAGGA
>JACEIK010001437.1:165592-198725 GCA_018107945.1 Datura stramonium | reverse complement strand
CTGCAAAACAACACTAATCATGTTGGTTAGTATAAATCCACATTTACATACAAATCACATGAGAATGCACACATAAAAGTGGATAAACAAGTAGAAATGATGTATTAAAGTATCACTTGGGCATGCAATTATGCCCAAGATCAGGGATATCATGATCATAAAGACTGAAATCATAAGTATATCGTAAGGCTCAAGATTTCCAAAATATTTGTAAACCTTCCATAGTCATAACATGAGAGAAAAATATTTCATAAAACATAACTTGAGCCAAAAGAACATAATCATATATGCAATAAAACAATGAGGAACAGCGGGAAATTTCTATAACCGACATATCCCATATGAGCACACATGGAGCCCGACCTGTAAGCCTAGTCGGGATGTCGTTCATACCTTGCCAAGGGTATGAACCATAAAAGGTGTGATATCACTCGTTAAGGCCCCGTAGGGCAAAAGGGAAAGTCACTAAGGAGGTCCCAAACTTAATCTATGGTGGCACGTAGTTCTGAGATTCAGGGCGTAACCTGGGCCTCGAACCTACTCGGTGTTAAGTACTACTCCCAAAACATGCAACGTGCTCATAGAAATTCATACATGACATGCATGGCTATTTAAATCATGATAATCATAACATGCTTGAGAATTCATAATACAAGCTATTGAATTGGGCCCGTGGATCGACCAAATCACAGTTCATAAATCATAAGCAACACGCGGGCATTGCCCATAATTTCAATCATACTTTAAATGTTTAAATTTATAGGAAACATGATCATAATAAACATGAGTAATTGAAAACATGCTTAAAATTCAAAAGTTCATATCATGCTTGAGAAGTCACCATAACCATGAATTTCACTAAAAACCCCATGATTTGGGCACATGTGCTTTTAGGGATTAATTCATCAAATATTGAATAAAATAAATGAAAATAACCCAATACTTCAAAACCCATGATTTTAGACATACTACAACATGCTCATATCGATTTTTGAGGAAACATACATTTGGGTTCTGACCCATAGAGATTTGGTAATTTTAAACATAGGATTAGGGAGAAATTGGGCATGGGTAGGGATTAAACCACCCATTCAAAACCCCACATACCTGGAGCTTCTTGATTATTAACTCCCTTGAAAAGCCCTAGATGGAAACTTGGAGAATTTGAAGAAGAACACTTGAATAACCTTTCCTCTTTACTCTCTACTCTTACATGCACCAAATGAGGTTTATCATGAAAAATTTCCCCTTAAAAGACCCTGTCCCGACCTCAAAACGACATAGTTTTGGCCTTAGGAGTGTAGAAAATTATGAAAAGGCCCTTACTAATTTGCAGGAAATAACTGCTAGGTAACCCTAATGGGTGACCTGACGACTCGTCAGGACGGGCAACGACTCATCGGGTCGCCCGTCAAGTACACTGGATATCAAGTCGACTGGGATCGTAACGGGTGACTCAATGACTCATCATAAGTGACCACGAGTTTTGGTCACCTTGCGTCAGGTACACTACCTCATCCTTCATTAAATCCTCAACCTTACCCCACAGTGGACCTGATGACTCGTGGTAGTTGACCACTTGTTGTTCCTACGCCCGTGGGGACCTCAACTCCTCAGCTCAGTCCAACCTTCCTACGAGCCACCTGACGACTCGTGGGATCTCCTCACGAGTTGTCTAACGACCCGTCCTGCACTACTTCAACATTTTCCAGATTTTTCCCCATTTGACTCCCGCCTGATCCTTGGGTCCCTAGGGTATAACAATATCTTCCCCATGGGAACATTCGTACTCGAATGTTAGAAACATGTAGAAAACTCAGGAACAACCAATCACCATATGCAAATACTGATTATTTATGTTGAAAACTGACGGAATGACTACCCTTGAAAAGAACCACATAGTTGGACTGAATTAAGACATCACATACATATATCATATCAAAAAACAAACTTGCACGCATGAACGGAACAGGAAAAACTAATTAGAGGTTTAGGAAAAAAACTGATACCTCTAACTGAAACTGAGCCGGTAGGAAACAAATAAGGGTATTTAGCTATCATATTTGCTTCGGCTTCCCATGTAGCTCCCTCAACATGCTGATTTCTCCATAACACCTTTACTGAAGCTACTTCCTTGTTCCTCAGCCTCCAAACCTGACGATCCAAGATTGCAACGGGAATTTCCTCATAACTGAGGCTATCCTTCACACCAACACTTTCCACCGGAACCACTAAGGATGGATCTCCCAAGCACTTTTTCAAGAGCGATACGTGAAATATGGGATGAACTGAAGCTAACTCTAAAGGTAACTCTAATTCATAGGCTACTTTACCCATTCGTCTCACAATCCGGTATGGACCAATATAGCGGGGACGGAGTTTTCCTTTCTTTCCAAATCTCACTACTCCATTCATGGGAGATACCTTCTAAAACACCTAATCATCGATCTTGAACTCAAGCTCTCTTCTCCTCACATACGCATAAGACTTTTGGCGACTTTGAGTTATTTTCAGCCTTTCTCTTATCAATTGAACTTTCTCCATAGCCTCATGGACTGAATCTGGACCCACTAACGAAGCCTCGCCGACCTTAAACAAACCAATGGGTGATCTACACCTTCGCCCGTAAAGAGCCTCAAACGGTGCCATTTGGATGCTAGAGTAATAGTTGTTGTTGTAGGAAAACTCAATAAGAGGTAAATGCTCATCCCAACTACCTTTTAAATCAATAACGCAAGCTCTCAACATGTCCTCAAGAGTTTGGATAGTTCGCTCCGCCTAGCCATCTATTTGCGGATGAAATTCCATGCTAAGCTTGACTTGGGTACCAAGTTCCTTTTGTAAAGATCTCCAACACTAAGAGGTGAACTGAGTACCTTTATCCGATATGATGGAAAAGGGCACTCCATTCAACTTAACCAGCTCTCGGATGTATAATTTGGCATAATCTTCCGCTGAATTGGTGGTTTTGACCGGTAGAAAATGGGCAGCCTTGGTCAACCTGTCCACCACAACCCAAATGGAGTCATACTATCTACTAGTGCGGGGCAATCCTGTTATGAAGTCCATGTTGATTTCATCCCACTTCGAAGTAGGAATGCTGATATCCTGAAGTACACCTCCCGGTCTCTGATGCTCAACTTTCACTTGTTGGAAATTCGGACACTTGGCTACGAATTCTGCAATATCCCTCTTCATGTAATTCCACCAGTAGATTTCCCACAAGGCATGATACATATTAGTGGCACCTGGATGGATAGAATATCTAGATCCATGAGCCTCATGCAACATCCGGCTCCTCAAATCACCCATGTTCAGAACACATAAGCAACCCTTGTACTGAAGTACACCATCTCCTCCTTTGGAGAAGACTTCTACCTTCTGATTTTGAACAGCTTCCTTCAACTTTACCAATGTTGGATCTTCATCTTACTTAGCCTTCACCTCTGTTACCAAGGACAACTCTGACCCGTTCTGAACAACTACACCCCCGTCGCTCAAGCCAACTAATCTAACTCCCAACCGTGCAAGTTGATGTACCTCCTTCACCAGATCCTTCCTGTATTCACTCACGTGTGACACACTCTCCATAGAGAATCTACTTAGGGCATCCACTACCACGTTGGCCTTACTCGGGGGGTAAAGGACACTCATGTCATAGTCCTTAAGTATCTCCAATCACCTCCGTTGCCGAAGATTGAGATTCTTCTGCGTGAACACATATTGTAAGCACTTGTGGTCAGTGAATACATCTACATGAACCCCATACAAGTAATATCGCCATATCTTCAAAATAAATACCACCGCGGCCAACTCAAGATCATGGGTCGGGTAATTCTTCTCATGAATTTTCAGCTGTCTGGAAGCATATGCATTGACTTTCCCATGCTGCATCAATACACATCCCAGTCCGACTCTCGAAGCATCACAATATACAACAAAGCCATCGGTGCCCTCCTATAAAGTCAACACTGGTGCTGAAGTGAATCGGGCCTTTAATTCCTGGAAGCTCTTCTCATAAGCCTCCGACCATTGGAACTTCACCTTTTTCTGAGTTAATCTAGTCAATAGGGCTGCAATGGATGAGAAACCTTCTACCAATCTCCAATAGTAACCCACTAAGCCCAAAAAGCTCTTGATCTCCTAAGGGTTTACCTGTTTGGGCCAGTTCTTCACTACCTCTATTTTCTGGGAGTCCACCCTTATACCTTCGCTTGACACTACATGCCCTAAGAATGCAATTGAATTCAGCCAGAACTCACATTTGCTGAACTTGGCATATAGCTGGTTATCCTTGAGGGTCTAGAGTGCTACCCTCAGGTGTGCGGCATGCTCCTCCTTGCTCCTAGAGAATATTAATATGTCATCAATGAACACGATCACTAATATATCCAGATATTCCTTGAATACCCTGTTCATCAGGTCCATAAAAGTTGTAGGGCCATTGGTTAGTCCAAAAGACATAACAACTAATTCATAATGGTTATACCGAGTCCTGAAAGTAGTCTTTGGGATGTCGCTCTCCCGAACCCTGAGCTGGTGATACATAGACTTGAGACCTATCTTGGAGAAATATTTGGCACCCTGAAGCTGATCGAATAGGTCATCAATCCTGGGTAAAGGGTATATATTCTTGGCGGTGACCTTGTTCAACTGCCTATAGTCAATACACATTCAAAGGGAACCATCTTTCTTCCGGACGAACAACTCTGGGCACCCCATGGAGACTTACTCGGTATAATGAAACCCTTATCCAGCAAATCCTTCAATTGCTCCTTTAACTCTTTTAGCTCAGTTGGGGCCATTAGGTAGGGAGAAATTGATATGGGCTGCATTTCAGGTAAAAGATTAATCTCAAAAATCAATCTCCCTCTCGGGGGGAGCACCTGGAAGGTCATCTAGGAATACCTTGGGATATTCACAAACCACGGGGACTGACTAAATGGTTGGGGTCTTTGACGTGGCATCCTTAACCCTAACCAAATGGTAAATACAACTGTTAGCAATTATTTTTCAGGCCTTGTGGTAGGAGATAAAGTGGCCTACAGGTACCTCTGAACTACCCCTCCATTCTAAAACTGGTTCACCTGGAAACTAAAACTCCACCACTCGGGTTCTACAGTTAATAGAAGCATAACATGAAAACAACCAATACATGCCCAAAATAATGTCAAAATCAATCATAGCCAATTCTACTAAGTCTACGGAGGTAACCTTATGCAATATTGTAATGGCAAAACCTCTATATACCCGCATCACTACGACTGAATCCCCAACTAGAGTAGACACAGAAAACAGTTCTGACAAAATTTCAAGACTGACTCCAAAGTTACTAGCAATGTAAGTTGTCACAAAAGACAGTAAAGATCTTGGATCTAACAAATCATAAGCATCAATATGAAAGTGTAACACCCCAGGAAGGCCTAAGAATAGACCCAGGAGTTGAAATTGAAAAGTGTAGAAAAAACTAGCAAAACATCACAGAACGGACCACAGAACAACTCGTGGTAACAAACCATGAGTCGTTGTATGCTGTCGTTGGTTGGGGAAAGGATGGTATCAGTGGAGACCATGGGAGATGTGATGACTCGTTGTGGGAAACAACGAGTCGTCATTTGCAGTTGTAGAATAGACCACGAGTCATCGGTTATGGTCATGGTTTGGGTTTAAGTTGTTCAAGTGGACTCTATGGGGGATAACAACGATCCATTGCTTGTTGTGACGAGTCGTGGTATGACCTGTTAGGAGATGAAATGTCAAGGTTCAGGGGGTTAACCATGGGCGATGTGAAGAGCCATTGGTTGAAGGTACGAGTCGTCCTGACTGTCCATTGTTTGGGTTCTAAGAATGGTCTACCAGTAGTGGCTTCAACGAGGGATGTGACGGGTCATCATTGGTTCCAACGACCTGTTAGTCCCACCCGTGGGATCGATCTGGAAAATTTTTAGGGCATGTTCATTAAGGGTATTTTTGACTTTTTCACGATATAAGGCCCTAAACTGTGTTGTTTTGGCTTGGGAAAAGATGGGATTTAAGAGGATGACCTATTCTAAACTCCCATTCATGCATGCAAGACTTTAAGAGGGGATTCAAGGAGAGATTTCAAGTTTTTCACCTCAATCCCTTTAATTTCATTATTGGGCTTTTAAGGAGGGTTAGGAGTTAATAATTCCAGGTATGTAAGGTCTTCAATGGGTGGATTCTTCCACACCCATGCTCCTTCTATATTAATTATCCAAAATTATTTGAAAATTTATGGGGTTTTGTATTGGATTTGTATAAAATTAAATGATTTAAGTATGGGTCTTGTGATTTTGAAATCTTGTCATAATCTACTGATTTTGATCATCTTTGAGATTTAAAATGAGTATAATATTGTTGATTTTGAATTTCTAAACAATTAAGCTTGATTATGCATGCCCCATGATGAATTGATTTATGATCCATTGATCCATCGGTGTTTTTGATAAGCCCAGCATGAATTATGAATTTATTTATGAATTTATTATGTTATCTAGTATGAACTTATGAATTTCAAGCTATATGTATGAGCTACAAATATGCATGAATTTTATCAATCATGAATTATGTTTTTGGCCGACTCACGGGCCTCAAGTCATGGCTAGTTCACGTATGTTCAAGCATATTTACGATTATCATGATTTTACTAGCCCATGAACTCATGTCTGTATTAATATGAGCACTATATATGTTTTGGGAGTAGTATCGAACACCGAGTAGGTTCGGGGCCCATGTTAAGCCCCAGATCTCATGAACTACGTGCCACCATAGGTATGTTGGGACCCTTTCATGTTTGTCCCGGCCCAAGTGTCCCTTTTCATGTGTGATCACGCCCTTCATGGTTCCTACCCTTGGAAAGGTACAAACACCCTCCCGACTAGGGTTACAAGTCGGGCTTCATGTGTGCTCATATGGGGTATGTCGGTTAAGAGAATCTCCCACTGTTCCTCATGATTTATGCATGTTTATGATTATGAATGTTGGCTCAAGTTATGTTAAGTAATGCTCTCTTATAATGATCATGATTATGTTTACGTTACAAATATTTCGAAAACCTTGAGCCTTATGTCATATTACGATAATTATGTTTGAGCATGTTGTCATATTCTTATGATCACTTATGAGTTTGATACATGTTTTAAATGTTCATTATACTTACCTTGCATACTTAGTATATTCCGCGTACTGACCGCATACTTTCTAAGTTGTATCGTTTCATGATACAGGACCCAGCTCTCAGGCTCACCCTTCTCAGTAGCTCCTCAGAGTTCGCTATCAACTTATTTGGTGAGTCCTCATGTTCCGAGGGCCATATGTTTAGACTCTATTATTTCTCTTTCAGATTCAGTATCGTAGGTTAGTTGGGGTGTTGTCCCGTCAACCCGTATTTCATGATTAGAGGCTCTTCAGACTATAAGTTATATTCAGTCGTCATGTATGGATCATGTATCGCATTTTCTTCGTTATAATGACATGTTTACATTTTCTTATGTTAAGTCTTCCTCTTATGTGAATGAATTAGATGTATGCTCATGCCATGGGTCGACTTGGGGTATTTCAGAGCTCCTTGTCCCGTGTCAACGACTCGGGTGTACTTTTGGGTTGTTGTTTGCGCTCCAGCGCATATGCAAGCGTACGCAGTCATACAAGTAATACAGTGGCCCTTTTTAAGAGCCGGATGTCGAACTCACAGGGACTGGACCAATTCAGCAAATTATGAAGTTCAAGTGTAAGATTAACCTTCACACGTGTTGATTATAGAAGTTTTCAGTAAATTATAATTAAGTTTTGGGGTGGTCACAAAACAATATGGAAAAAATATAAGAAGCAACTAGAGCTAAGGTCGGATAATCATGCAATGCTACACTTTCTAATGGTTCACGTATGAAATTATCAATTATTGCCTCACAAAGTTGGAAAATGCGATGTTCATGGTCTCTCGAGCCTCTAAACACGACAAACTATCTTCACAAATACATCGTTGAGCGGGGATGTGACATCCTAGTTCGTGGGCAATTCAACTACATGGATGTGGTTTACGGGGTTTGTGCTCTTGATTAGGGACTTCCGTACCTCTAATCNTAACTTAAAAACATCATTAAAGTAGAGTACTTACAAGAATAGGTAAAAGAGAATGTAAAATTAGTGAACCCTAGGTGAGTTCTTCACTTCTCCCTTCGCTTCTCTATGGTTTTCAGAAAATATTTCGTGACAAATGATTTTAGGAGATAAGGGTTTAATTTATAGTAAATAGGAAATTTGCAATTTTTGGCCTGTCATGGAATGGCTCTGTGGCACGGAGGTGAATGCGCCAATTTTTCTCCGTGCCATGGAGGTAATGCGGAGGCCCACTGGAATTTGTATTTGAATGGTGCTTGGACGAGGCATGGCACGACAGCCGGCATGGCACAGCGCTGGTCCTGCGCGATGGCCAGCGTGACATGGCCTATGGCGCGCAGCAGTGCCTGGCGTGGAACGGTCGCTGTCGCGCAGGCGCCTTCGAGTGTAGCATTTCACGCGCATGGCCTTGGCGTGTCAGGGCGCTGGGTGCGGCAAACGCACAGCGTGGCGCGCTTCCTGGTGCAGCCTGCCTTGCCATGGCATGTTTTCTTTCCATCTTTTGCAATTCACTTCCAACTCCATTCCTTCACTTCACCCATCATTATTTAGTCCCTCATATGCCTTTTACACCTACAAAACAAGGACTAATCATGTTGGTTAGTGTATACCCAAATTTACACAAAATCACATAAGAAAGTAAATGTATAATTAGACAAACATGACTAAATTAAGCTATAAAATAGCACTTGGGCACGCAATTATGCCCAAGATCAATCGTGACAGAAAGACTCGCAACATACCCATAACCACATCGGGAGAAGTCTCCTGCTCCTGTCGAGAGCCAAGTGCATAAAACCGGTTTTGGCGCTGGCCGCCAGCTGGACCAGTCAAAGTACCCTACTGAGTAGGACGTGCCACTGGAGCTGCTGAACTAGTTGCTGGAGTGCGGGCTCCACCACCCCCTGTCCTAGATGCGGGGCAATTCCTGAGCCTTTGTATGGGTTTGCCACACCCAAACAAGCATTTGAGCCCACCAAACACCTCCCTGGGTGGTTCTTGCCACAACTAGCACAAGATGGGAATGTGCACTCTGTGCGCATGCTACTCTGACCCCTCGAACCTGAGGCCCTGCTCCTCTAATTGTCTCAAAGCCTAGATGGGGTACTGGCTAAAGATGGTGCTGGTGTAATAGACCGGTGCTGGGACTGCTGGTAAGGCCCACCTCCTGGCCTCGGCTGGGAGAACCTGTAGCTATCAGTTCTGTCCCTCATAGCCTCTCTCTGCCTCCATCTGCTGGGCATAAAGGACTATCCATGGGTTGTCCATATCCTGATGAAGCATGGTTGTTTTGCAGTCCTTATCCAGATACTCGGCTACTCCCTGCACGAATCTTCTCACCCACACCCTCTGGTCCATCACTAACTCCGGGGCATACTTTGACAGGTGAGTGAACTCAAGTGAATATTCTAACACTATCATCTTTCCCTATTTGAGGTTAACAAACTCAGCTGCTTTCAATTCCCTCATCTCCCAAGGGAAGAATCTGGCGAGAAAGGCCATGTGGAACTCATCCCAGCTGATAGGACTTGCTCCCGCTGCCCTGCTGTCCTTCCATTGCTTGTACCAAATATAAGCAACCTCCTTTAGCTGGTAAGAGGCAAAATCAACACACTCCTCATTTGTCACCCCCATAACTTGAGTGACCTTCAAGATTCCTTCAATGAACTTGTGTGGATCCTCTTCCACCTTTGATCCTGTGAACTCGGGAGGGTTAATCCTAAAAAAGTCTCTAATCCGAGCTGCCATTGCACTGCCATTCTGTGGGACATGCGCAACAGCCTGCTGGTTGACCTGAGCGGTCAAGTCCTGCGCCAACATCTGAATAGCCACCCGAAACTCAGTGTGGGCAACTGGCTCTAGTGCCTGGGGCTCCTGAACAGGTGGGGCTTGCTGACGCCCATGATCAGTGCCACCTCCGTGGCCTTCATCATTTTTTTCCTCCTTCTGTTTATTCTTATAGGAGCCATAATTTTCTGCAATCGCGAATAGCACGAATTAGAAGGATGGAGAGACTTTTTATCGCACGACATGGATCATGAAAGAAGGGAACATTTCCTAAAACGTTTAGTAGCCTCTTCGTCATAAGTGTGGTGCGCTTCACACCCATGAAAAAGACTCTACCTAACGCGGCTTTCAGGCTCCCTAGGACACACCTGAATCTATGGCATTGATACCAAGTTTTTCAAACCCGAGAGTACATCCAAATCGTAGACATGGGACGAAGAGCCCCGAGGGACCCCAAGTCAACCTATGGAATAAGCATATAACTAAATCATTCACATAAGGCGGAATAATTAGCTTAAAAGTCATGAACTAAATAAAACCATGACATGAAATATAAGAAACTACAGTACATGATCCAAGCGTAAATAGCGAAATACTACAAATAGGTTTGAAAGCCTCTAATCATAATAGACGGATTGAAGGGACAAGACCCAAACTAACCCCAACATTCTAAAAACTAAAAGACAGACAAAAATCCAAACATGAAGCCCCCGAACCATGAGGACTCACCATTGAGAATTGAGAGCAGAACTGAGAGCAAGCTAAGAAAGATGTTGAACCTGCGAACCGGATCTTGTATCATAAAATGATACAACATGGAAAATATGTGGGTAGGTACTTGGAATGTATTGAGTATGTGAAGTATGCAAGACAATATTTAAAAAATAAAAGTTATAGGAGTGGGGACATCATGATCATAAAGATTGAAATCATAAGTATATCGTAAGGCTCAAGATTTCCAAAATATTCGTAAACCTGTCACAGTCATAACATGAGAGAAAAACATTTCATAAAACATAACTTGAGCCAAAAGAATATAATCATACATGCATTAAAACAATGAGGAATGGTGGGAGATTTCAATAACCGACATATCCCATCTGAGCACACATGGAGCCCGACCTGTAAGCCTAGTCGGGAGGCCGTTCATACCTTGCCAAGGGAATGAACCATAAAAGGCGTGATATCACTCGTGAAGGCCCCGTACGGAAAAAGGAAAAGTCACTAAGGAGGTCCCAAACTTAACCTACGGTGGCACGTAGTTCTGAGATTTGGGGTGTAACCTGGGCCTCGAACCTACTCGGTGTTAAGTACTACTCCCAAAACATGCAATATGCTCATAGAAATCCATACATGACATGCATGGCTAGTTAAATCGTGATAATCATAACATGCTTGAGAATTCATAATACTAGCCATGGAATTGGGCCCGTGGATCCACCAAATCATAGTTCATAAATCATAAGCAACATGTAGGCATTGGCCATAATTTCAATCATACTTGAAATTCTTAAATTTATAGGAAACATGATCATAATAACATGAGTAATTGAAAACATGCTTAAAATTCAAAATTTCATATCATGCTTGAGAAGTCACCATAACCATGAATTTCACTAAAAACCCCCATGATTTGGGCACATGTGCTTTTAGCAATTAATTCATCAAATATTGAATAAATAAATGAAAACAACCCAATACTTCGAAACCCATGATTTTAGACATACTACAACATGCTCATATCGATTTTTGAGGAAACATACATTTGGGTTATGACCCATAGAGATTTGGTAATTTTAAACATAGGATTAGGGAGAAATTGGGCATAGGTAGGGATTAAACCACCCATTCAAAACCCCACATACCTGGAGCTTCTTGATTCTTAACTCCCTTGAAAAGCCCTAGATGGAAACTTGGAGAATTTGAAGAAGAACACTTGAAGCCTTTTCATCTTTCCTCTCTACTCTTACATGCACCAAATGAGATTTATCATGAATGATTTCCCCTTAAAAGACATTGTCCCGACCTCAAAACGACATAGTTTGGGCCTTAGGAGTGTAGGAAATTATGAAAAGGCCCTTACTAATTCGCAGGAAATAACTGCCAGGTGACCCTAACGGGTAACCTAACGACTCTTCGTGTCGCCCATCAAATACACTGGATATCAAGTCGACTGGGCTCGTAACGGGGGACACAACGAGTCATCACAAGTGACCTCGAGTCGTGGTCACCTTCCATCAAGTACACTACCTCATCCTTATTTAAATCCTCAACCTTACACTACAGTGGACCTGACGACTCGTGGTAGCTGACCACGAGCCGTTCCCACGCCCGTGGGGATATCAACTCCTCAGCTCAGTCCAACCTTACCAAGAGCCACCTGACGACTCATGATGTCTCCTCACGAGTCGTCTAACGACTCGTCCTACACTACTGCAATATTTTCCAGATTTCTCCCTGTTTGACTCGCGACTCTGATCCTTGGATCCCCAGGGTATAACACTAACACCCGAGAGGCCATATATTTTGCGTGCCTAACATGGAGGGGCACTATGCCATTTGCAAAGGGCGCTCTATCACTGTACAAAAGCGTTTTGAGCTGGCTGGGCTGTGGGGTGATTTCCCCAACATCATAGAACAATTCACAGACCACCAATGGCATGTCTTTGCAAACCCTTTGCCTCACTACTACTATAGCTTAGTGCCCGAATTTTATGCTTCATATTAGGCAAGGCAGGAAAGCATGCAGCACAGAGGCAAGGTTGACGAATTCCCCTACCTTCCTTCTATCATGGTGAGGGGTGTAGAAGTGGACATAACTCTAGGGCCATCAATTCCTTATTTTGGGAGGATGAGATTGACAACGGTTCTGAGTATGCTGCTAGAATTGCTGATAAAGAGAACCAGTTCAGGTGGATAGCTCTTATCATTGCCACATAAACTCCTTTTTGGGCCTTGATGGATGGAGAGATCTCCTATCATGATCTTAAGTTTGAAGCCAAGATGTGGCTAGATTTCATTTGCTTCCAGATTATGCCTTCAAAGAATGACAGAAGGTAAGTTTGGAAGCAGCCATCCTAAACACGTGCATCATGACAGGGGTCCCCACAAACCTTGGGGAAATAGTGACCATTCATATGAAGAGGAAAGCGAGGCAAGCTGTCACTTTAATGCCCTACGTTGTGCTTATATCTCAGTTATGCCTTCAAGGTTGAGTTCCACTCTTCCCTGATGAAACCCCTAATTCCGCTACCGGTGTGATTATAGTGGATAGAAAAAGGGATGCAGATGCTCCCAATAGCAAGTAGAAGCGGTTGCAGGAATTCGACGTCCCCGAGGAGTCCCTCTCTCATGGGTTTGAGCAAGCGCCAATGGCCCCCGATCTCAACATTGCCATATCCAGAGGCATCGGGCCAGGCTTTAAGAGAATCATCGACTAGAGGAGCCTCACCTCCTCCACATCATCCCAGCCAAGTAGCCTCCATAAGCTAGCAGAGATGACTCACTCCCATGAGAGCCAACTTCATAAATTGTCTAAGATTCTCCCTACCTTGATTTCCAAGATGGTGAAAAAAAAGATGAAGTCAATATATGAAAACTTGACCATGCTATGCTCACGTGTGGATGTCGTGAAGGGGGATGTCACCTCTCTCCAGGCTGAAGTAAGGGAGTGGAAAGGTCGGACATCAATGGCGATGCCTGATATGAGCGCACTTGAAACAGCTATGGCTGCCCCTTTTATAGTCTGAGGCCCAATCATCGACTTGTTCAAGGGCGTAGGAGATGAGGAGGAGGACCTGGGAGACGAAATCCATGTTGAGGGAGCTGAAAGTGAAGATTTTGAGGATGATGACAAGTGACCACTTCAGGGAGTTCTAATCCTCTTTGTTTTGTATGCAAACAATGGGGACAATATATTGTTTGAGTTGGGGGTGGGATGAGTGTTTCTTTTGTGGTGGTCACTTTTTTCTTATTTGATGATTGATGTTGCCTTTGTCGGGCTTTTGTTTTTAATTTGTGATGATTGGTGAGCCTTTATCGGGCTTGGGATGCCCTTGCTGGGCTTTTATTTTTTGTTAATATGTGTTGAATGGTTGTTGAGCCTTTGTCGAGGTCGGAATGGATGAAATGAAATGAAAGATTATCTTTGAATTGTTACTGCAAGTCTGAGTTTCGCCTTTGTAAATAGTAGGTAGTAAATAAACTCTAAGGATTTTTTTTATACTACAGTTCTTTCTCGAGGAGCAATTTCTTTTTCCTTTCTTTTTCTACTGTCGAATCGGATTACATTTTTAAATGATATATTATAATGCGACTTTTTTAAGGGAAAATGTCATGTCTTAGAGTCTTGTGAAATTGTTTTTGAAGGGTACCACCAAATATTTTTGTGGCATGAAAAATGTAGCATTCTCTTGTCATATATTACACATTCCTTGTTTGGCTTGTTGATTCACATGCTTAATGGTCGTAAAATCGTAATCTAGTTGTGGCGATGTATTGTGTGAACTCCTTAGAGTGTGATGCCTTGTGTGATGAGGCTGATTAAATTCTCATGCATATATGTTTGTCTAGAACTTGCCATAAGTGTTATTTAAGGAGGAATCCTAGAGGTAACATAATTTTAGGCTTTCTATTGCTAGTCACTTCACCCAAAATGACCTCGCTAAATATCTTCCCTTGTTAGCCAATGTTGAGCCTTTGAGCTTTTTTATTGGAAACCACATTACAAGCCAATGTCCCCTTGTGCTCCTATCTTTTGGCACCCATCCTCCCTAATTGCTTCTTTTAGCAATGAATAAATGTAAAAAGGGGCTTGAAGCCCAAGAAATACGGAGTGATAAGGAAATAAATGAAAACGAGGCAAAAAGCCTAAGTTTGGGGGTTTGCAAGAAGGGGAGAGATGTGATGAGCATTAATGGGTGGTAGCACCAAATTATGATCAAAATGAATGAAATGATGGGTTGAGAAATATAGAATCATCAAAAGAGAAATAATAGTGAAAGGTATTACCCCTTTCTTAAATGAGGCTAATTGTGAAAACCATAGGAGTTATAAAGGGTGGCTCTTGATTAACAAAAGATGAAGATGAAGAAAAAGGAGAGATAAGGGGGAGTGATCTAAAGAGTATTATGGGATGATAAAAGTGTTCAAAAAAGGGGCCATTAGGGAGGTTCTAGTTACTAGAGCTAAACAATTGTCCTACTCGTACCCTTAGCCTTCATTATGACCCCCAAGTCCTAATTGATTTTGAGTATAGCAACTTGATGAGTTGGTAATTTACTAACTCATTAGGTCTTAAGCATAAGCTTTTGCTTAGTTTTCAAGTCATTTAGATGAATTGTATGCCCTTTTACCTTTTCATATGCAGATATCCAATTTTAAGAAAAAGAGCAAGAAGTGGAGTAAAAAGAAGGAAATCAAGTGAAAACCGGTGCTTCACCGGAGAAGGCCGGCAAAACACTGGCCAAACATAGATGATCAAAGCCTTGAGGAACTAAAGAAACTGGTGATCGCGGACAACAACTGGCGACTCACCGGTTAACTTGCCTACTGGCACCTAAACTTGCTGGATAAAAGAGAAAGAAATCAGTGTAGTGTGGTTGGAGGCCGGCGAATCGCTGATGGACTCGCTGAAGACGGAGGTCCACGGAATATAACCGGCGAACCGCTGGTACTTTCACAAGTGCAAAAACGCCTGAGCAGGGGCAAATGCGTCCAACACTAAAAAAGTGGGGATTGGTTGCCCTACCTTTATATATATTCTAGAAGGAGGTATTCTGTACATATCAGATTTTAACTTTAGCTTTTGAAACATTCTTTCTGTTAAGGAAGAAAGGAGAATTCTATTGGTGGAAATTGTTAAGTATTGTTTTTCTCTTTTCTTCATCTTCTTCTTTCAGCAAGGTACCACCATTGTTGAACATATATTTTTGAATTTGATTTTGATACTCTCATTTAATGAAATCAATGAGTTTGTTATTGAATATGCTCTTTAGTTTCTTAACCATGAGTAGCTAAATCATCAATTAGAGGTGTTTGGTGATGAATACTTAATTAGATTGGGTATTCCTAGATTCATCTCAATATTTCTTAATTACTGTAAATCTATCAAGTTCTCTCCAATTTATAATTGATAATCCATAGTTGCAGATGTGGGTCTACTTTTTTACTTGATTTCTACTTTTTTTTCTTTTTATTTTTTCTTTGAAAGAGAAGAATTGGATATTGGGAGAGAATTTGATGGGGGAATGGATGTGATGTTGTAGAGTTGGGCTAGACATAGCCAAAACCCATATTCACACTCCTAATTAATAGCTAATAGCTAGAGATAGTGTATCTATTAATCCAAACTTGATTGGGATGATTTAATTATGTCTACTGGTTCGAAAGAATTCTAGAAAGAGGCATTCATGAGGTTGAAAAACATAGAATGCCACCTGTCCAAAGTTATTTACACAATTTGAAATGATGAGATAATCTAGCATAGCCTTGTTTAATTAGCACATCATCTACACCACACCTCTAGTCCCTCTCATTATTGTCTACAACTTTGGTTATTTTGCTACTCTAATTAGCTGAGTTAGACTCTATACCATATTGTTAACATCAAGTCTCCCCCAAAATATTTACTGCTTTGTTTCTTTTTAGTAGGTCGAACTAATTCTAATTTTCAAAACACTTGCGCATATCACTTGTTAGTCTCTGTGGGATTCGACCCCCACATCTGTCGGGATATTTATTTTGATACAATGACCATTTACGCTCTTTCATTAAGAATAGTATAGTTTGGACATTATCACAACTCTACATTAGTGGCGACTCACATGAAGGGCAAGTCTATGGGTCGAGTGTGTGCATGGAGAATTTTCTTGGGAGAGTAAGAATTATTGTCTTATTCCATAATCCCTTCTATGTGCATTGTTTGATGATTAAAAAAATGGGATTTTCTCTTATTGTGAATGGCATCACCTCCTTTGAGAACATACTTGATTTTGTGCAAAGAAGTGATTGAGACATTAGTGTTATCAGATCCAAGGCAAGCTTTGAATGTGAATTTATAATGGTTTGAGATGCTATGTGTGCTTGTGGTGATAAACCATGCCCTTGTTTTGAAAAATGAAAGAAGTTGTGAATGATGTCTATTCATTGTGGTTACCTCTTGAAACTTTATCACATTTTGGGGGGAGTCATTTCTCTTTTTCCTTAAGTTGGTGAGCATTTTTGGGTTGTCTTAGGCTCATTGGTCCTTGGTGCATAAATTCATATTTGACATGTTGTCCATTTGCTCAAATGAAAAGAATTTCATTACTTGAGGACAAGCAATGGTTCAAGTTTGGAGGTTTGATGAGTTGGTAATTTACCAACTCACTAGGCTCTTAAACATGAGTTTTTGCTTACTTTTCAGGTCATTTAAGTGGATTTTATGCCCTTTCTCCTTGATCTTTGTAGGTATTTAACTTGAACGGAGAAAAGCATGAAATTGAGCAAAAGCAGTAAAATAGAGTTGAGGACAGGCGCTCCACCGGAGGACATTGGCGAAATACCGGGTTGATCGCGGTTGTCTACTGTGTTGAGGAAGGATGCAGACCGGCGGACAACGGGTCATCACCAGAAAACCGCTAGTGCCAACGCCGAAGTGATCAAGAACTCACTACCCTTCAACTATGACTGACCAGCGCCCCGCAAAGAAGCACTGGCAAACCGCAGGTGAATTACAAGTGGTGCCCACCAGAGAGGGGTAAAAATGTCAAGAAAGGAAAAAAGAGGAGTAGATCTGTACAGTACTTTTGTACATCTCAATAAGTAAATGAACATTTCATTATTCCTTATTAGATTTTTATTATTCTGTTAGCACTGTATTGAAGTAGAGTGAGGTAGAGAGAGAAACAATCTTCTTCTTCTTCTATAAGGTAGAAACTGCATTGGAGCTCAAACTCTTGCTGAAATTTTCTTACTCAAGTTGTGAATGGATATTGAATTTTTATTGAATGTAATGTCTTTTTCTACTTCCATGAGTAGCTAAATTTCTTGCTAGGGGTGTGTGAATGATTGGGGTTGATTTGAATTGGGTATTGTGTATTTGATCTTAGATTTACTCTATTAGTATAATTTTAGTATTTTCTCTGAGTTTTAATACTAATACTCATAGTTTCAAATGTGGGTTGAATTTACTTACCTGAATATTACTTGAAAAAGGAATTTGAAGTATGGGTGAGGAAATACTAATGGGTAATTGGGTGTTGATCATGTGGGGTTGGGCTATACATAACCAAAACCCATTATCATATACCCATTTGAGAATCAAAGGTAGAAATAGTTAATTCTCGCCCAAGTTGATGTGGTTGTTGTGAAAAGAACTTTGAGGTTTGAAAAACCCGAGGTTAATGCATCTATTTGGTTGAGAAACTTAGTATGCTAACTTGACTATAACTAATTATACTATTGAGTAATGCTAAGATCTTTTAGCAATCCCAATTCAATGACGCCCCTATAAATATCACACCCCTAGTGGTTTCTCCTTTGGTGTTTTCTATGGTTTACCTCTGTTTTCATGATAGAATTCCTCTCTTAATTAACAAATTACATTTCTCCCAATTTTTACTTCATTTCTTTTGAAACATTGATGCGAATTACTTCAATTTAATAGACAACTCTTGTGTGATCGACTCACATTCCCTATGGTATTCGACCCCAATACCCTTCGGGTATATTTGCTTTGTCAATGACCGTTTACACTCTCTTGTTAAGAACAGTGAATTTGGATGTGATCAATGACATGACAACCTATCACCTCGAATCATTGTCACCACTTGAAGTTTCCCAGCCGACCACCCTTCCAAGACAATGACTCACTTGATGAGACATGAAGTGGCACCACGACTCGTCCCCCAACTCGTTAAGTCCCCAGGAGATCCCATTTTTTTACCAACAACGGGTCACTTAACAACCGATTGGGTCACACAACGAATCACTCCATGACTAGTTCTGCGACTTGGTGTAGCTTTTCCTGATTTTTTCATTTTAGTTCTGAAGTCTGATCTTAGGAACTTTTGGGATTTTAAAAAAATAAATGCAAAGTGGGGAAGATGACTTGTTGCTTGCAGTGAGAGGAACTAGGGGTGTGCATTTGATAGGGCATCTACTTGATAGGCATTGAGTAAAAGTCTTAAATCCGATTAGCGCATGGATAGCCTTAGCTATGGCTACACACTATTTTTTTCAACTAAAAAGTGTGTGTTTTTCTTGGGTTTTCTCAAATCTCAAAGCCACAAACAACTAAACAACCAATAATGCTTGAGGAAGGGTTAACATATTTCTAGCTATAACCTTTAATGGAGTGTGAATTTAGGTTAGGACTATCTATAGCTCCAACCTATACACCGAACACTCCAACTCCCAACTATTGAATCCTTACCCAACCAATAGGGAATTTCTCCAAACTCATCATATATTAAATAAATAAATTCAATTCCAGCTCAAGGTCTGCAGTAATGGTGGTTTTCCCAATGAAGAAGAAAGCAAAAATGTACTATATCTATCTCTTAATGTATTCTCTATTCAATGTGATTTTCTCATTTATACAATTGGGGTAAATCAGCATATATTCTGTACACAACTATCCAAAATTCCCTTGAAAGCTTCTTATGTATACTTGTGCCTTTCTGGATGATTTTTCCCTTCAACAATTAATGCGGGTCACTTGCATGGCACCTGCGTTCTACAGATGCCAATCGATGGCTCACATGTCACTTCTCAGGTCTAAGTAGTGATCCTTTCATGCCATTTGCAGTGGCATATGTGGTCCACATATGCCAATCTGCAGCTCACATATCTGACTCAGCCAATTTTCCAGCTTCATCTACTTGGCACCTACATTTCGTAAGTGCCCATATGCAGCACGCATGTTCTTTTTCTTCCAGCAGATTGCTTTCAGTTCAATTCTTCTATTTTCTTTGTCTAAGTTAAAGGCCTGCACAAAAGAAAAGAAAAGGCACAAAACCTTCCTAAATTGTGTGAAAACAAAGCAATAACTCATGCTTAAATGCTAAATAAGTTGGTAAATTACCAACTCATCACCATTTCTGAATGTGTCCATACTCGCCACACTCATGACAAACCTTATCCATCACAAGCCTTTGAGTAGGAACTAAGGAGATAAGACGAGCCCTAAAATATGAACGAACCATCTGTGTACCTCCCATAGTGTTTGAAGTGCGCTGACTAGCCCTTGATGAACCCCTAGTTGATACTTACATTGCTGACTGAACAGGGCACCCAGAGTACCCTTGAGAAACACGGGGCCTTGGAGAAGGAACCACTAAAATTACCTCCCTACCGAGTCTTCTTCTCAACATTCTTCACATAACCATCCCGCTTAAGCCCCTCTACATTCTTAACATATTCTACTACCTCCTAAAAAGTGCTACCTAGCCAGACCATCTACAAGGCTGACAATTGGAGTCCCACATTCAGGCCCTTCACAAACTGTCTGATCCTCTCCTTCCCCATAGATAGCAATGGTAAAGCATACCTAGACAAAGAGTAGAAATAGGCCTCACAGGCTGCAACTGAGGATGTCCCATGTTAAATGTTGGTGAACTCATCACGCCTCTAGTCTCGCAAGGTGCAAGGAACATACTTCTCCAAGAAAGAAGAGTAGAACTGAATTCATGTCAATTGTGGTGACCCTGTCGGCCTGCACTCCATAAATACACTCCATCAGAGCTTAGAATCCCCCATCAATTGAAAGGTGACAAACTCTACCCGGTACTTCTCCACTATACCCATCTTGGGAAACCTCTCATGGCCATCAATTATGAACTCATAGGCATCCTCAGCCTCAATGCCATAAAAGGTAGGAGGCTTCATCTTTGTGAACCTCTAGAATAAGTCATGCTCCTCTGCAGTCATTACTGGCCCAGCCACTAGTCTAAAAAATATACCCGTGCCTCTTCCTCTCTCTCTCTCTATGGTCCATCCTCTACCACAAGCCATGACTCCAGCAGCTAGCTTGGGTGCCTCTTCTTAGACTCCTTCGGACTGTGTCCACATCGTATGGGAGAGAAAGAAAGAATTTGTTAGATCCCAATTTGTATCACCATATACCAAGTGGAATCAAGTAATATCATGAAAGAAAGAAAGAAAGAAGGAAAGGGTTTTCCTAAAATCCTATAGCCTCCCGAAGATAAGTAACAGACATCTCCACACTGATCTGCAAGACACTACTAGACTCGTACTTCTACAATGAGATTGACGAACCTAGGCTCTGATACCATCTTTGTTACGACCCAAGTGGGCCTTGATTGGCACCAATAATAATTCCCCATGTGGCCGATTAGTATCTATTACAACCCTAGAAACTAAAAGTCATTGTACAATGGACTCTAACTAAACAAGGTCTAAGAGTAGAAAATTAAAGAAATCAGTATATCAATGTTTGGAAATATAAAGACATGAAATGAAGAAGATCTGCGGCAACCTAGATAGAAAATCAGCTTACCTTCAGATCGAATGTCACTGTCCACTAGAGATGAGGTTGGGATGAGCTTCCTAGGTCGCAGTCTACACTCAAAAAAAATGCAGGAGTGGCATCAGTACAACCACTATGTACTGTAGGCATCATAGGTTGACCTTAAATAATAACATATACACTTCAAAATTAAACAATGTATGACTATCGAAACAGATAATCACTGAGAAGAATACCATTTAGTATAATTCAATTCGAGGTTGAAAGCTGGCCTGTGATAACATCCAAATCCACTCCTCGCTAGGAGAGAGTGTGCACGGTCGTTTGTAATATAATTTACCCCAAATTTATGAGTAAGGGTTGAATCCACAAGGAATAGAGATAGATCACTGCTAAAGTTGTATATCAATCTAAACTAGATAGCATCATTGTATCACAGCTCATAAAATAAATATTGGGGAAAATTTAGAACACTATATGATTTTACCCAATATCAAAAAGAGGTAATGTAAGCTGAAGAAACAATGAGAGCAAGTACTAGGGATATGCTATTGATGGGGCTTCAATTGGATTGGGGTTAATCAACTACAAACATGAATAGCCATGGAAAAAATTTATACCCGATATCTTTCGACTACTTGGGCATATTCTACTTGGGTTCTTCCAAACCCCAAGCTCAATTAACAAATCGCCCATATTTTCTTGGGGAAGAATTGAGTTATTTCTAGCCTTAATCCTTAAATTGAGTTATGAAAATGGGTTTTGGCTATTTCTAGCCCAACCCCACATTTACAAAACTCAAATCTCCACTAATGCTTTCTCACCCATATCTTACTTCCCTTTTTCAAACAAAAGTAAGATAAGTAAATACAATCTACATTTGCAACCATAAATATTTACATTACAACTTAGGGAAAGTATTGGACTCCTGCATAATAAGTGATTCTAAGACAAATTAATAACAACCAATCAAATCTAAAAAGCACACACCCCTAGAAATCAAATTAGCTACTCATGAATATAATAAGAGAATTAAATCAACAAGAGATTCATTCACATTCATAATTGAATAGTAAACTTGAGCTTCAATGTATAATTCAATGGAGAATTCTTACCCTACAATAATGAAGAAGAATAAGAAGAAGAAGAAGAAGACTAACTCTTACTACTCCCTATAATTCACTCTCTACAAAATTTGCTATTCAAAAGTACTCCTCTTCTTCTCAAATAAAAGTGTCATGACTCGAGCATGGACCCTGGACCGATATACGGGACCTAGAACTATGAATTGTTCCAAGCTAACCCATGGCATAAACATAGCATGTATTAATAACATAAACAAGCGGAAATTTTCAAGCAAAACACCATTAAGCGGAAACCTAACATACATCAATTATCAAAAACAAAGCTGAAAAGCCTGCATAATGTTTGATAGTCTCTAAACTGTCTGATGAGTTGATGGGACAACACCCTCAACTAGCTCGCTAAAAAAGGGAACTGAAATAACGAAAGCCATAATGTAAACTAAACGTCCTTAGAGATGAGGACTCACCAACGATGGGGTTGGATTGGATTGAGGTAAGAGTTGGACTAACAGGGGGGCTGAGTCTGATCGATCAGACTTATATCATAAAATGATACAACATAGATTTTGCAGTCGATACTTGGAATGTACTGAGTATGCGAGGTAAGTAAAAAAAGACAAATAAAACACATAAGAGTAGGACAGTTCAAACCATGAAGTGATAATCATAACATAAACATGAGGGCTCAAGGTTTTCTAAACTGTTCATACACTAGTCATAATCGTAATCATCAGAGAAACCTTGTAAATCATAAATTGAGAAAAAGTATCATAAACATGATCATGCATAAATCATAAGGAACAATGGGAGGACTCATCTTAACTGACACCATCATGATAGGGCTTACATGATGCCCCAACTATCTCGCTCAAGTGGGTAGAGCCCTCCTAAGTCTTGCCAGCACAAAAAACGATAACATGGCGTGACCACTGAAGAGACCCCGTAGGGTTAACATGAATATCATCCTACGTTGGCACGTAGATCTGAGGCCTAGAAGTTTACCTAAATATTGGTCCTACTCGGTGCTAGACATTATACCCAAAAACATCCACATGAAGGCTCGTATAAATATCGTGAAGTCATACATGAAGTTCATGGGCTAGTTCATATCATAACATACATGATCATACTTGTAATACATGAACTAGCCATAAAATAGGGGCCCGCGAGTTGGCCAAAATCATAAACTTGAAAATCATGAAAATCATACATGCTTGAGAATATCTCCATACTTGAATTCATAAATTCATAAATAGTGTTTGTCGGAAATCATATCATAAATCGTAAATCATATATCATAAATTAGGGCTTGTGAGAATTGAAATCACAATAGAATCATGAAATTTCATAATAGAAGGAATTAAGCCCTAAAAGTCCATAATCATGCTTGAAACATAATAAATCATAATTTCATGAAGACTTGAAGAATTCTTAAAAGCCCGATCATGGAAATCATAAATTAATATCAATTTAGCTATACCCACAAGAGAATCATGGAGGAATTTCATAACCCAATAAAATTCCTAGAATTTCAAACATAGGAATTGGAGGAATGGGTGATCATGAATTTGCTTGAAGAAGGGCATGAGGGTGAAAGAATCCCCTCACTTATAAGCCCACATACCTGGGCTCACTAAAGTTTAGCTTTAACTTGAGACCCACAGAGAATTTGAGAAGATGAGATTGAGATTAATGAAGATTCCTTGATGATCTTGATAGAGGAAGGTTGAATTCAAAGTAGGAATGAAAGCATAATGATTTTTAGGCTAGGTTAAACCCTCTAAAACACCCATTATAAAGCCCAAAATGACGTAGTTTAGGACTTAAGAGCCTAGGAATTATGAAAATACCCTTAATGAATTCACAGGAAAAAACTAAATTGCCAGCTACTACGACCCGTGCCACGAGTCGTACAATCCTCCTATGACTCGTGGTTAGCTCCTGTAACCAGCCATTCAAATTACTCCAACTCTCTGAAGATTTCCACCACTCGTACCATGACCCATAAGTCCATACTACGATACCATCACTCGTACAATCAACACTTGATAATCACAAAGACTTACAATGACTCCCGACCACATGTCGTAGACCCACATACTATGACGATAGTGGGGACTCGTGGTTGGAAGAAAGAAATCTTTGAACTGAACCACGGGTCTTCCTATGACCCGTACACCAACCTACAACTCATAGGTTGAGTCATACTAAGAAAATTTCCCAACTTTTCTGCTGATCACATTTCTAATCCCAAGTCTCGTCCTAGGAACTTTTGGGTTATTACAATATGTCCCCCTTGGGAATTCATCCTCAAATGTGGGTTAAACACACTAAAAAACTAAGGAAAGAAACTAAAATCCCAAATACTGAACATTTGAAGCTAAAAACTGACGGAGTGACTGACTCTAGGCTGATACACATGACTGAACTGAATTCATGAATCATACATACATACAATAACATGAGAGGAACCTAGAGACATGACCTTGACATGGAACTAGATAGGGTATTAGGGAGGGAACTGATATCCCAAGCTGGAACGAAACTGGAAGGGAATAAATGCGAGTATCTAGCCATCTTATCTGCTTCTACTTCCCATGTAGCTCCCTCAATGAGTTGATTCCTCCACAAAACCTTTATTGAAGCTACCTCCTTTTTCCTCAACTTATGAACCTAACGATCAAGGATCTCAACTGGTACCTCCTTGTAGGTAAGGTTGTCCCTCACTCCAATGTTCTCTACCAGAACCACTAGAGATGGATAGCTAATGCACTTCTTCAATAAGGACACATGGAACACCAGATGCACCGAAGCTAACTCTATTGGTAGCTCCAACTCAAAGGCCACCTTGCTAACACATCTTACAATATTGTATGGCCCAACATAGCGGGGACTAAGTTTCTCCTTCTTTCCAAACCTCATAACTCCTTTCATGGGAGATACCTTTAAAAATACCCAATTGTCAATGTCAAACTCAAATTCTCTCCTTCTCACATCAGCATACGATTTCTGTCATCTTTGGGTTGTTTTCAGCCTAGCTCTAATAAGTTGAACCTTCTTCATGGCCTCATGAACTGAATCCAGCCCTATCAATACAACCTCACCTACCTCGAACCAACCAATAGGCGATCTACACCTCTGCTCGTAGAGAGCATTAAATGGAGCCATCTGAATATTAGAGTGATAACTTTTTTTGTAGGAAAACTCGATGAGAGGAAAGTGATCATCTCAACTATCTTTGAAATCAATCACTCACGCTCTCAACATATCCTCGAGAGTCTGAATGGTCTGCTCGGCCAGGCCATCCATCTGAGGGTGAAAAGTTGTGCTAAGCTTCACCTGAGTGCCAAGACCCTTCTAAAATGACCTCCAAAATTGAGAGGTGAACTGATTAACTCTGTTTGAAATGATGGATAAAGGAACTCAATGAAACCGAACTAACTCCTGAATGTACAATCTAGCATAATCCTCTGCTAAATCGGTAGTAATGACTGGCAGGAAATGAGCTACCTTAGTAAACCTATCTACCACCACCCATATAGAGTCATATTTTCTGTGTGTACGAGGCAACCCTGTGATGAATTCCATATTTATCTCTTCCCACTTTCATGTAGGAATACTGATGTCTTGTAGCATACCTCTAGGTCTTTGATGCTCAACTTTCACTGGTTGACAATTCAGGCACTTAGCCACAAACTTTGCTATGTCCTTCTTTATGCCATTCCACCAATAGACCTCCCATAAATCACGGTACATCTTGATGGAACTTGGGTGTATTGAATATCGGGAACCATGAGCCTCATGATACATCCATTCTCTCAAATCATCAACACTCTGAACACATAAATGACCCTGATGTTGAAGCACACCGTCTCCCCCTTGGGAGAAGACCTCTACCTTCTGATTCTGAACCGCTTCTTTCAATTTCACTAAGATAGGATCCTCATCTTGCCTAGCCTTGACTTCAGTCACCAAAGAGGATTTGGACCTATCTTGAACAATGACACCACCATCTGCTAAGTCAATTAGGCGAACCCCTAACCCTACAAGCCGATGCACATCCTTCACCAACTCCTTCCTCCTATCCTCTAATGTAGGACACGCTCCACATATAAAATCCACTAAGAACATCAACCACTACATTGGCCTTGCCCAGATGGAAAAGGACACTCATATTATAGTCCTTGAGAAGCTCTAGCCATCTCCTTTGTCTCAAGTTCAAGTCCTTCTGAGTGAACACATATTGTAGGCTCTTGTGATCCATGAACACATCCATATGCACACCATACAAATAATGCCTCCAAATTTTCAAGGCAAAAACCTCCGCTGCCAACTCGAGATCATAAGTCAGATAGTTCTTCTCATGGGTCTTAAGCTGCCTAGAAGCATATGCAATCACTTTGCCACACTGCATGAATACGCACCCAAGGCCAATTCTCAAAGCATCACAATACACCATAAAACCATCCATATCCTTAGGTAAAGTCAAAATTAGGGTTGAGGTGAGTCGAGTCTTCAACTCCTGAAAACTCTTTTCACAAGCATCGGACCATTGAAACTTAGCTTTCTTCTGAGTCAGCTTAGTTAATGGTTTTGCAATGGATGAAAATCCCTCCACAAATCTCTGATAATAACCCGCTAAACCTAAAAGCCTCCTGATCTCTATAGGACTAACAGGTCTAGGTCAATTCTTCACCACTTCTATCATTTGAGAGTCCACCTACACTCCCTCACCAGACAATGCATGACCCAAAAATGCAACTGAGTCCCGCCAAAACTCGCCCTTGCTAAACTTAGCAAACAACTGGCGATCTTTGAGAGTTTGCAATACAATCCTCAAGTTAGCGGCATGCTCCTCCTCGCTCTGAGATTATATGAGAATTTCATCTATGAAGAAGATCATGAACATGTATAAATACTGCTTGAACACCCTGTTCATCAAATTTATAAAAGCTGCAAGGGCATTTGTTAGCCTGAAAGACATCTTTACGAACTCATAGTGACCATACCGAGTCCTAAAGGTTGTCTTCGAAATGTCACTCTTCCTAACTCTGAGCTGGTGATAGTCAGATCTGAAGTCTATCTTTGAAAAGCATTTAGCACGCTGAATTTGATCAAACAAATCATCAATTTTGGGGAGGGGATACTTGTTCTTGATTGTGACTTTGTTAAACTGCCGATAGTCGATACATATACGAAGAGATCCATCCTTCTTTCGGACAAAGAGAACTAGTGCACCCCAAAGAGACTTGCTAGGTCTGATAATCCCTTGTCTAGGAGATCTTTCATTTGATCCTTAAACTCTTTTAGCTTGGCTAGAGCTATTCTGTAAGGAGGAATAAATATAGGCTACATATAAAAAAGAAGGTTGATACCAAAGTCAATCTCCCACTCGAGAGGGACTCCTGGTAGATCATCTGGGAACACCTCTAGATACTCACATACCACTGGTACTAACTAGAGAGTCAGGGTCTCGGATGTAGCATCCTTAACCCAAACTAGATAGTACACACAATCCTTGAAAATCATCTTTCTAGCCTTAAGGTAGGAAATAAAGTGACCTACATGCACAACTAAACTACTCTTCCATTCTAGGACTAGCTCACCTAGAAATCAAAAATCTACCATACAGGTTCTACAATTCACTGAGGCATAACATGCATGCAACCAATACATACTAAAGATAATATCGAAATCAGTCATGTCTAACTCTACTAAATCGGTTGAAGTGACTTTCTAAAGAACTATGAAAGGGCAATTTCTGTATACCCATTGAGCTATAACTGAGTCACCGACTAGAGTAGAGACTGAGAAGGATTCTGATACAATTTCGGGACTGACTCCGAAACTAATAGCAACATAAGGAGACACAAAAGATAAAGTAGCCCCTAGATCTAGCAATGAATATACATCCAGATAAAATACTTGTAACATACCAATGACTATATCTAGAGAGACCTTCTGATCCTAACGAGATGAAAGGGCATAAAATATGTTCTGACGCTGACCACCACCTGCATTAGTGGATATATCTTATCGGATAGGATGTGCTACAGGAGCTATTGTTAAACTGGTGGTTTGGGCACAGCCTCTACTATATCCTTACCTAGCCAAAGGACACTCTCTGCGCATGTGCTCAGGTTTTCCACACCTGAAGTAAATATCTGATCCGACTAGGAACTCTCCTATATGGTTCTTACCATATTTTTTGTAGACTGGGAAGGTGCACTCTGATAGCATGTCCCTTTGTCCCCTAGAACCTGATGCCTTACTCCTACGATCACCCCGAGGTCTAGATGGAACACTGGCTGACGACGGCGCTGGAGCCGATGACCTCTAGTGAGACTGGGGACGATGTCCGCCACAGGACCTTTGTTGGGAGAACCCAAAGTTTCCTGTCCTGGCCCTCTTGGCCTCTCTCTTCCTTTCCTTCATCTGATCCGCCTCTATCTTTTGGGCATATATGATTAATTGGGAGAAGTCTAGATAACTGTTCAGCATAGCGGTCCTACACTCTTTGACTAGCGAGTCTGACACTCCATTCGTAAACCTGCTCATACGTGCCCTCTAGTCTACAACCATCTCCAGTGCATATTTGGACAGCCAAGTAAACTTCAAGATGTACTCTTGGACAGTCATATTATTCTACTTCAAGTTGACGAACTCTACTGCCTTTGCCTCCCTTAACTCCCTCAGGAAGAATTTGTCCAAGAAGGTGGTCATAAACTCATCCCAACTCACGAGGACTGCTCCCACTGCTCTACTGTCCTTCCACTGCGGTACCAAATATAAGAAACCCCCTTCAGCTGATAGGAGGCTAAATCCACACTCTCCTCCCCCGTCACTCTCATAATCTGGGTGATCTTCTGTATCTCTTCAAGGAACTCATGCGAGTCCTCATCTACTTTTGACCCAAGAAACTCAGGTGGGCTCATCCTGAGAAAGTCCCGAACTCTAGCCGCCATTGCGTTCCCATTCTAGGAAACATGAGCCACTGCCTGCTGATTGACCTGAGCAATCATAGCTTGTGCCAACATCTAAAATGTCGCTCTAAACTCGGCATGAGTGACCTATTCGGGCAAAGGACCTGTTTGTGCTGGCGGGGCTTGCTAATGCCCATCTCCATTGCCATTTTTATGGCCATATCCATTTCTATTCCTTCTAATATTTACTCAGTTTGGAGGCATGATTCTAAAAACTTGTATAGCATGAGTTAGAAGGATAGAGAGATAGTTCATCCCACGACATAGATCATGAAAGAAGGGAAATTTTCCTAAAAGGCCTTGTAGCCTCTTTCCCATAAGTGTGGCGCGCTTCATACCAATGAAAAAGACTCTACTCAACAGGGTTTTTGGACACCTTAGGACACTTCAAAATCTAATTCTCTGATACCAAATTTGTCACAACCTGAGCATGGACCCCAAACAGAGACACAGGACCTAGAACCACGAACGGCTCCAAGCTAGCCCATGGCAAAAACATAGCATGTCTTAATTACATAAACAAGTAGATACTTTTAATCAAACACCATTAAGTGGAAACATAACATATATCAATTATCAAAATGAAGTTACAACTGACAAAGATGAAAAGCCTACATAATGTATGATAGCCTCTATACTGTTTGATGAGCTGATAGGACAACACCCCTAACTAGTTTTCTAAAAAAGAGAACTGAAATAATGAAAGCCATAAGCTAAACTGAATGTCCTCGGGAGATGATGACTCACCAATGATAGGGATGGATTGTATTGAGGTAAGAGTAGAACTAACAGCGGGGCTGAGTATGATCAATCAGACTTGTATCATGAAATGATATATCATAAAGTATGCAGTCAGTACTTGAAATATATGACTATACGAGGTAAGTAAAAGCATACAAATAAAACACATAAGAGTTCATAAGAGTCGGATAGTTCAAAACATGAAGCGATAATCATAACATAAACATGAGGGCTCAAGGTTTTCAAAACTGTTCATAAACTAGTCATAATCGTAATCATAAGAGAAACCTTGTAAATCATAAATTGAGCTAAAGTATCATAAACATGATCATGCATAAATTGTAAGGAACAATGGGAGGACTTGTCTTAATCGATACCATCATGATAGAGCTTACATGATGCCCCAACTATCTCGCTCAAGTGGGCAGAGCTGTCATAAGCCTTGTTAGGGCAAAGAACGATAGAATGGAATGATCATTGAAGAGGCCACATAGGGTTAACATGAATATCATCCTACATTGGCACATAGTTCTGAGATCTCGGAGTTTACCTGAATGTTGGGCCTACTCAGTGCTAGACACTACTCTCAAATAAATGCACATGAAAGATCGTATAAATATTGTGAAATCATACATCAAATTTATGGACTAGTTTAAATCATAACATACGTGATCATACTTGTAATATGTGAACTAGCCATTAAATAGGGGCCTGTGAGCCGGCTAAAATCGTAAACATGAAAATCATACATGCTTGAGAAAATCTCCATACTTAAAATTAATACATATAGAGTAATTGTAGGAAATAAATCATAAATCATAAATTAGGGCTCGTGAGAATTGAAATCATAATAGAATCATGGAATTTCATAAGGAAAGGAATTTAGCCATAAAAGTCCATAATCATGCCTGAAACATAATGAATCATAATTTCATGAAAACTTGAAGAATTCTTAAAACCCCAATCATGGAAATCATAAATTAATATCAATTCAACTATACCCATATGAGAATCATGAAGGAATTTCATAACCCAACAAAATCCCTAGAAAATCGAACATGGGAATTGGAGGAATGGGTGATCATGAATTTGCTTGAAGAAGAGCATGAGGGTGAAAGAATCCCCTCATTGATAAGCCCACATACCTGGGTTCACTTAATTCTACCTTTAACTTGAGACCCACAGAGAACTTAAGAAGATGAGATTGAGATTGATAAAGAATCCCTAATGATCTTGAGAGAGGAAATTTGAATTCAAAGTAGGAATAAGATAATAATGATTTTTAGGCTAGGTTAAACCCTCTAAAACACCCATTAGGAAGACCAAAATGACGTAGTTTAAGACTTAAGAACCTAGGAATTATGAAAATACCCTTAATAAATTCGCAGGAAAAACTAAACTTCCAACTGCTATGACCCGTACCATGAGTCATACAATCCTCTACTACTCGTGGTTAGCTTCCGTAATCAATCATTCAAATTACTCCAACTCTCTAAAGATTTTCACAACTCGTACCATGACCCGTAACTCCATACTACGAGACATACCATCACTCTTACAATCAACACTTGATAATCCTAAAGACTTACTATGACTCCTGACCATGAGTCGTACCCACATACTACGACTCATAGTGGGGTCTCGTGGTTGGGAGAAAGAAATCTCTAAACTGAACTGCGGGTCTTCCCACGACCCGTACCACCAACCTACAACTCATAAATTGAGTCATACTAAGAAAATTTCCCAACTTTTCTGCTGATCACATTTCTAATCCCAAGTCTAGTCCTAGGAACCTTTGATGTATTAAAAAAATCTGTACAAAATAGGAAAAGTATGCTCCTCTTTATGCTGCACAGATTCCCATTTTGCCCTTAGAGTCTTCCAAATTATTCTTATGTCAGATATAGAAAACTTTGCCCTTCTCAACAAGGAATCACTTGCACAGCACCTGCACTTCGTAGGTGCCCATCCGCGAGATGCGGTTTCTTTGTCGGTCGCATCAGATTGTCCATCTTGGCTTCTTCGTTTGCACCTGCATTTTACAGGAGCCAGGCTGCGTTCTGCGGTTCCCCTCCAACGTAGAACAGTTCACTCGATGTCTCACTTGCATTTCAATGGTGTCAGACCTGTGAAATGCAGGCCTCCTATTTCCAACACTTTCTCTTTGTTCAATTCCTTTGGTTTCTAAGTTTGAGCTTAAGACCTGCAAAATCAAAGGAAAAAGGCATAAAAACTTCCTAGATGATTCGAAAATAAAGAAAAATATTATGCTTAAAAGTCTAATAAGTTGAAAAATTACCAACTCATCAGCCTGCGGTAACTAGTCCGCAACAATGATCTTACCATTTAGTATAATTCAGTTCGAGGTTGAAAGATGGTCTACTCACTAGATTAGGCCTCACTACAACGGTAACTGGTATGCGGCAATGATCTCGCCACAGCGGTACTCCATAGGCACACTGACAACCTTACTTTCTCAAATAATAATCCTCAACAATCAATTCATCAACTTATTATAAGATTGTATATAACCAAATCCTAAACAATCAATTCATTAACTCATTATAGGTTGTATATAACTTAACAAATAATAGCAATAAGATATAAACAGGTACAATAAGTCATAAAACACATTGGAAATATGTTCGGCTGTCTGGATGACTACACGCAAGTGCACGTGGTCGAACAAGTAGTAAGTGGCTCAACTAAGCCAAGTATCGATCCCACAAGGACTGGACTACAAGGCAAAATCACCTCAAGTGTCAATTAACTGTAACTCTAAAAATGCAGACAACAATGTAAAGAAAAGTTTTTATATTTTGTGATGTAATTTTATACTACAGCTAAAACAAATATACAAGTGAGTCTGAACTATGAATGTGAGCATGCTGAGGCTAAAACGAACATGTAAAGAAATTAATTATCGA
>JACEIK010001437.1:111661-130592 GCA_018107945.1 Datura stramonium | reverse complement strand
TTCAGTTTTGGCGGTCTTTTCAGAAGTGACTTGGGACGCAAGTTAAGCTCAGTACAGCCTTTCATCCGTAAACGGATGGCCAGGTGGAGTGAACAATCCAGACTCTTGAGGACATGTTGAGGGCATGTGTTATGGATTTCAAAGGTAGTTGGGATGATCACTTGCCCTTAATCGAGTTTTCTTATAATAACATCTATCACTCTAGTATCTAGATGGCACCGTTCGAGGCTCTTTACGGGCGGAGGTGTAAATCTACCATCGGATGGTTTGAGGTTGGTGAGGCCGCCATGATAGGGCCAGACTTGGTTCACGAGGCAGTGGTAAAGTTTCAGTTGATAAGGGACATGTTAAAAACCACTCAAAGTCATCAGAAATCGTATGCTGATGTGAGGAGAACATATTTGGACTTTGATGTGGACGACTGGGTATTTCTAAGGGTGTCTCCCATGAAGGTAGTCATGTGGTTCAAAAAGAAGGGGAAACTTAGTCCCCGCTATGTTGGTCCCTACCGGGTTGTGAGAAGAGTTTGTAAGGTGGCGTATGAGTTGGACTTGCCATCGGAGTTATCTTTAGTTCATCCCGTCTTCCATGTCACTTTTGAAGAAGTGTTTGGGTGACCCAACCTTGGTGGTCCCAATAGACAACATTAGGGTAAAAGACAGCCTCAGTTATGAAGAAATTCCCGTTGAAATCTTGGATCGCCAGGTTCGGAAGTTGAGAAACAAAGAAGTAGATTCAGTTAAGGTCTTATGGAGAAATCAGCATGTTGAGGGAGCTACGTGGGAAATCAAAGCGGATATGATGGCTAGATACCCACATTTGTTCTCTACCAGCTCAGTTCCGACTTGAGGTATTAGTTTTAATCTATGATCTCATTTAGTTTTTAAGTTAAGTTTATGTGTACAAGTTTCTTTTATGTGTATGAATGTGTATGTGAAGCATGAGATCAGTTCAGCTATGTGGTCTGGTTCGGAGGTAGTCATTCCGTGAAAATTACGGTTAAAATAATCAGTATATGGCTATAATAAATTATATGTTTCCATTTGCTGCTTTTTTCCTACATTCGAGGATGAATGTTTCTAATGGGGAGATATTGTAATACTTCGGAGAGGCCTGAGAACAGACCTGGGAGTTTAATTTGAAACGTGTAGAAAACTGGCAAAAACATCACAGGATGGACCACAGAACGACTCGTGGTATCAAACCCCGGGAAAGGTTGGTGGCAGTGGAGACAACGAGAGGTATGATAACCCGTTGTGGGATACAACGGGTCGTCCTTTGCAATCGTGGTTAGGGTCAGGCTGGGTGACAGGGTAAACAACGGGAGACCCAATGACCCGTTAGAAGTAACCACGGGTCATTGATTCTGGTCGTTGTTGGAGGCTAATAATTTCCAATGGAGGTGATGGATTGAGACCACAACTCATTGGAAGGAACCACGAGTCGTGGTGAGGCTCGTGGTAAGGGGGTTCAGATTTTATGATGAGCAAACAATGGACGGTGTAATGGACCATGGTTTCAGAGGATGAGTCATCCTGTCCGTCCATTGGTTAGTTCCGAGAGAAGGCATTCAACAGTCCTTTCAACGAGGGACATGATGGGTCGTTGGTGGTTCCCACGACCTGTTGTACCACTCGTGGGTTCCATCCGTCCAGATTTCAGGGCAGGTTCATTAAGGGCATATTCGACTTTTTTACGCTTTTAAACCCTAAACTACGTTGTTTTGTGTATTTTTCTGAGTGTGATAAGATGAGTTAAGTCCTTTATGCATGTCCATTCTCATGCAAGAAATTTAGAGAGATTTTTGGGAGATTCAAGATCTTCTACCCCAAGTTTCCATCAATTTATTTGTGGATATTCAAGGAACCTCGAAATCAATCCATTTCCAGGTATGTAGNTATGTAGGGTTTAGAATGGGTGATTTCTTTCACACCCATGCCCAAATTTTGATGTAATCATGAATCCTCCTATTCAAATTCTATGGGGTTTTACTCAAATCATGAAAATGTGATTTCTCTTTATGGGTTTGATTTAATTGAGTTTTAATTATTGAATTATGAATGATGGGCATGTTTTATATTGTTTTCATTAAAAATCATGTTTTAATCTTTTAAATCGAAAATGCCCATTTGATGAAGGTTCATGAAAGTTATGATTTAAAATGAATATGAAATATTTTTAAATTTATTGATGATGGAAAAACATGAATTCAAATTACCCATGTTTATGAGCATATTTTGAAAGAATTGAATATGATGAAGTATTGGGCAATGCCCACATATTAAAGAATGATTTATGATTTATGAAGTGAATTACATGATTTATCGATTTATGATGTTGGCCAATGAAAAGGGCCTGTGATTCTTGGCTAAGCATGTTTTAAAGGGGATCAATGATGATAAATATTATATTTTAGCCAATGAATCTTAATGCATGATGCTATTGATTTATGTATGAGCCTATATGCATATTTTTGGGAGTCATGTCTAACACCGAGCAGCCCAGCATTCAAAGGACTACGCAAGTGTCTCATAACCATGTGCCACCGTGGGTTTCTAATGATATGATGTATTGATAATGATCTCCTAAAATTTGATATCACGCCTTATGCACGACCCTCGCCTGGAAAGTCAGGGTCGGCTCTGCGCACTTGAGCGAGATAGTGGGGTATCATGAAAGGCTTTACCATGACGGTGTCGGTTATGACAAGTCTTCCCATTGTTTCGCATGTCTTATGCATTGTTGTATTTACGTTATTGGCTCAAGTTATGTTTGTATAATGTTTACTTACGATTATGATTATGAACGCTTTATGAATGATTTGAAAGCCTTGAGCCTTATATTTTCTTATGAAGTTTATGATATATGCATGATGTCCTTTTCCTACGTTACTTATGAGTTTTGTTTTACTTTTAAATGTCTGTTTTACGTACCTTGCATACTCGGTACATTCCACGTACTGATCGCATACTTTCTATGTTGTATCATTTCATGATACAGGGTCCTCATCTTAGGATCATCCTCATCCTTAGCCCATCTCAGCTTACGTTCTTATCGTATCGGTGAGTCCTCATGTTCCGAGGGCCGTTTGACAAACGTTTATGTTATCTTATGTTTCAGTGTTGTTCGGGTTAGTTGGGGGTGTTGTCCCATCAACCCATCGTATGTAGTAGAGGTTTTCAGACAATGTGTAGTATTCAGCTCATGTGTATGCTTAGTATTCTGGTGTTATGCTATGTTTACGTTTCCGCTATATTTTATGCTAAGTATTCCGCGTACTTAAAGGAGATTATATGTATACATGTGCCATGGGTCGACTTGGGGTCCCTTGTCCCATGTCTACGATCTGGGTGTACGTTCGGGTCGTGACACCTCTCCTGGGCTCTTTCTCTAGTATCATACCATCTGTAATGTGTCTATCACATGTCTTTGTCACACCACTGTATATCTATACACATCATTGAATATCACTATACACATATGCCAAAGGGTCTTATTTCTGCCCTTCCAGTCATTACCCGCAGGGGACTCTAAAAATCCATGTATTGTACCGGCATGGTACCCACTCCCACTCATCTACTCATGAAGATGCTCCCCTCGAACATGAGCTTCTCATGTCATAACCGCTCGACCGGATACACACCTCGGACATGAGACACTCATCTCAAGATAAAACATGTTATCCACATTCATTCTCTTATCCCATATGCTGCCAATCGGTCAATTTACCTAAACTCTCAAAGGTATCAATTTGCATTCACAAACTTGGTTACACGCACCAAAATTTAGTCACTCATATGAAAATTAATAGAATACATAGAGAATCACAATGCACCTTGAATTCTCAACAATCATCACTAACAATCTTAATCTCAGAGTTCACTTTACAAGTATAACTAACACATCATAATACTAGAAAAATTTAGTATTTAAAGACCAGATAAACATGTTATCAATCCTAAACATATAAAAATCATTAAATAAAGTATAACACCTCATGAACTGTAACCTACCTCGATCGCAGAACTGGAATATGTCGCTACTCTGTGGGAGCTTTGCCTTTTCTTAGTGCCTCCAAATGTTCAAATTCTATAAACAAGTAAATAAACAATATTTAATCATCTAGATATTCATTCGGGAATTATAAATTTGATTCTACCCTATTCTACTCGATATTACGGTCAAATTTGATACCCCAAAGGTTAATTTATCACATTTTATCTCCACATAGGTCATTTCAACTTATTTTAGGGAGTTTTTACTCCTGAAACCTTTTCAAACAGTTTCAATGCAAAAAGGTCCAATCTTTATCGAGTTTTAGGTCTCAAATTATTACAAAATCAATGTTTTATAGTCACATTCCTCCTAAAAAGTGTTACTTACCCTACATTAGGCCTAGGAATCAATACAAAATCATTCTCATTCAAATATCCCTAGTTTTCAAACCTAGGGTTTTAACTTAGAGACTCACCATTTAGGACCACCTATTGATTTTAGGGTGTTAGGGAATTGAATGCGAAGAATAACTAGCTAGGAAACACACATTGGGAAGAATAACTGCTTATGCTTCTGGAAAATTGCCTAAGCCCTTTCAATTTTCGTTGCTTAGAATAATGGGGTGCAAACCCCGAAATTCTGACTTTATCTAACTTTTTGCCTCATATCGTCCACTGCAGTGGTATATTTTCTATTGCAGCGGACCCGCTATGTGACCAAAGCCTCACCATGGTAGACCCGACGATTTTCTTCTCTACTGCTATGGCGGACCTCCAATTGTTATGACAGTACCGCCACTGCAGCAATCCTCGCTAATCAATAGCTTGGTAATCCTGCAAATTTTCCCATCCTAAATCACAAGTTTTCAACTAGACTTCCTAGAAATTTTCAATCGCGCACTTAGACATGAAATGATGCTAAGGCCCTGATTATCCTATAAGACGGACCGACCGTTACAAATAGATATAGAGTTAGACCTTATAGATCATAATACCCACAGTTGGAAGACTTAAGATCTTCATAAATGTTAAAGAATGAATGTAGCCATGTTCTTGGTTGTATACATAGATAACATAAGTGTAGGGATTGATAACATAATTATAAGAATTGATGTCATATCTGTTACACCCCGTAAGTTTTTAACATTTAATCGGCCTACTCATATGTTGGTTAAGTGTTTTAGAGTGCCATACGTATGAGGAAAGGGCTGGGGGAAAGTCCGAACGAGTGCAAAGTCAGGATTTCGCGGAAGGAGGCCGAACCAAGCTGCCCAGAGGGGAAAAGTGGCACGGAGCTGCTCCTCCACGTTAGCCAACGTGGCACGGAGCAGAATCAGCGCGTTGGGCAGCGCGCACCGCCGTTGGCAAATGCCCACGTTGCCTTGTCTGCTGCCTCAATTATATAAGGGTCTCACTAGAAATAAGATCATAATTTCTATAATCGACCAGCAGAGGTGAGAAACGAAGGGAAACATTTAATTTCATCCGATTACACTGATAAACGCCGTCCAAATCCAAATTAACTTCTATCAAGTATAAGGTCAAGTAGGAGTATTTTTACGGAGCGGAAGCTTATGAAATTCGCCCGGCGAATTGTTGTCCTCGCTGAGCCAGTTGTTGGAATTGCTCCAAACTAGTGTCAACTGATCCTAGGGCTTAAAGTAAGCATTTCTCCTTCTAGACTTTCAAGAAATAACGAGGTTTCGATCGTGTTCCGTTGTTGGAATATAGTTGGCCATTTATATATAAAGTTTTCCTTTTTGCCGAATTTAGTGTTAAAACTAGTCCTACTTTTCAGTAAAACACGTGATTTCAGTTGGGAAGAGCTATTGAATACTAATTGGAACTCGCCAGTTAATCGGTAAACAACTAACGAGGTATGTTAAGGAATTTTCTTTCGCAAGCTAGTTTTTTCAGCATAGTAGTCCAACATGAATCCCAAGAAAAGCATGTCAGGAGTATGTTATATGTTTAGTTGTTGTTGTCAGTTGAGACTTCAAAATTGTATTGTTTTGGGCTGATTATACCTGTATAGCTTCCGCGACCACCCCAGGGATAATAACTGTTTCATCGTCTGTCAGGGGCGAGGATATCGTCTCTACTCTGGGAGCGGCATGTCGTCCGCAGTGGACGAAGATGGGGATCCATATCCTCATATTGTCGTGGCTGGCCTGGAGACACCCCGCCGAGCGTTTATGCCCGGGTGTAGATATCAGGAGTCCTCCAACTCAGACACAACTACAGTCAAGGGCTGAGTGGGCCTGGGCTTGTAGACCTAGGGGATCGTAGGACGCTTATAGCCGGTAGTTGGACTCACGCACTCGGATAGGGTATATAGGGGATTGAGGTGTACTCACTAGGCCAATGGGGGCCCAGGTGAGTTATTTGTGCTGATTGTACCTTTGGGCTTTATGGGTGCCAGGTAAGGTTTGTATTTGCTTTAGCTACCTGAGTAGTTAGATAGTAAGAAGCCTCATTTTCCGTATGAACCCTACCTTCCTTATTACGTATATGTTTAGTCCCGATTTCACTACTACGCCACCAGCCGTTTTCTTTACTTCCAAAGGCTGTCGCCTCTATTTCTTACTTTCCGTCATTTAAAGTTACTTACATATTCCGTACCTGTGGTACTGACGTCTCTTCTGGGGTACCATTACTTGCCCAAGTAGGTATAGACGAGGAGCGTAGTTCCTCAGTTCCAAATAATGTATTATGAACTGGGCGCCCTTCTTCCTAGAGCTTGATAGAGGTTTATTTCTTTTGTTTGTACAGTATGGGTAGGCCGGGGCCCTGTCCCGACCATATTATTACTCCTAGAGGCTTGCATATTGCATTACTTCCCTGTGGTTAGATGATATCGATCGTGTGGGGCCCATATATATTTTAGACTATGTGTGTTGGTCGTGTGGGGCCTGTTTAGCTGTTGATTGGTGGCCTTGTCGGTCATAGGCCGTTTGGTATCTGATTTCGCTTTCCATTATTACTAGATATCATGGTGGCCTTGTCGGCCCGCATAGAACTCCCTTTGATTGTTTGTCTCTCAAGTTAGCCGTTTATTTTCCTCTGTGGCTATAGGCCTTGTTGGCTGGGGTTGTATTTACAGCCGCTATATAGCCTGTTGATTTCTTGATTCTAGAGTTTGCAAGTCAGCCCTGCACCAGAGGTGCTTAGGCTCAATCAGCTTAGTAGTTCAGGTCCTAGACGGGCACCAGGTGCCAGTCATGCCTCCCAAGGTGGGGCGTGATAATATCTATAGAATCTTATTATTTTTCTTTCCATAAATAGGGCTCTATGTGTATGTATTTATACTTGATGATTCATGGAATGATATATTAGAAATTCTTATACCTTTGGTTACATGGTATCAGAGTCATAAGGCTCAAGATTTCTCAAAGTCAGAACCTTTTTCTCCTATTTGAGAAAAAGTCCTTTGATATTCGAGTCACCCTAAAAGAGTGACTGGTATGCATCACCACCAACATAGGAATGCTGCTAGGGAGATGCTTACTGAATGATGCAGACCCAAATCCAAAGTAAGTGAATATAGTCACTACCCATAGTGGCACGGAGCTAGAGGAGTTGTGCCAAAGAAAGTAGTGCAGAAAGATGTTGAAGATGATAAAGAGAAAGAGGAGCCCGAAAAAGAGGCAAAAGTTCAAAAAGAACTTTCTAGTATGAAGCCACCATCTCGTTTCCCACAGAAATCCAAGAAGTAAAAAAACGAATCTGGTTTCAAGAAGTTTCTTGATTTACTTAAGCAAGTGCACATTAATCTTCCTCTCATTGACGTGTTGCAAGGTGTTCCAAAATATGCCAAGTACATCAAGGACATTGTGGCAAATAAGAATCAGTTGAAAGAGCATGCTATAGTTGCACTTATTGAGGAGTTCACTTCGAGGATTCAAAATAGGTTACTGACCAAGTTGAATGATTTGGGCAGCTTTCACTATTGAGACTCTATTAGACAGAAAATTATAGCTCGGGCTTTGTGTGACTTTGGAGCTAGCATTAACTTGATGTCATCTTCTATTTTCAATAAGATGGGGTTGAGAAGTCCATGCCCTACCATTATTGTTCTTTCAATTAGCAGATAGATCTTTAGCAAGGCCCTATGGTATCATTGAGGATGTCTTGGTGCAAGTTGGGTCTCTCATCTTCTGGTAGAATTTGTCATACTGGATTTTGAGCCTAATATGGAAGTTTCATTTATTTTGAGACGTCTCTTTTTTACTATGGGACATGTGTTGATTGATGTAGCTGTCGGACAACTGACTATAAGGGTGCATGACTAGGTGGAGGTTTTTGATATGTACAAAGCAATAAAGCTTCCAACTATCTAGGAGGAGTTGTCCGCTATTATAGTGCTATATATTGAATTAGACCTTACTCTAATCACATCTAGAGTCCACTAGAGAGAGCACTTATGGGTTATGATATTTTTGGTGAAGCTGACGCTCAAGAGATGGTTCAGACATTAGAGATGGCAAGCATATTCATTCATAAAAATGACTTTGAGCCTCCCAATAGACCACTTAGGCCCCCTCCCAAGCCGTCTATTGAGGAATCTCCTAAGCTAAAATTGAAAGCATTACCTTCCCACCTCAAGTATGCATTTTTGGGGGAGAATGACACCTTGCCGATTATTCTTGTGGCAGGGTTGTCTGATGTGCGGGTTGAGGAAGCATTGCTCATTTTGACAAGGTGGAAGAAAGAAATCGGGTGGAAAATGTCTGACATTCATAGGATTATCCCCCCATTTTACATGTATAAGATCTTTATGGAGGAAGGGTGCAAGCCGAGTGTTCAATACCGAAGGAGGCTAAATTCATTTATAAAGGACGTGGTGCGGAATGAGGTGATCAAGTGGCTTAATATGGGTATTGTGCATCTGATTTATGATAGTGAATGGGTTAGCCCGGTACAATACGTCCCAATGAAAGAAGGGATGACAGTCATTACAAATGAAAAGAACGAGCTAATTCCTTCACATACAGTCACTAGGTGGCGAATCTGCATGGACTACAGGAAATTGAATGAGGCCACTCGCAAGGACCATTATCTTGTTCCCTTCATCGACTATATGTTAGACAGACTAGCGGGCCAGGAATATTATTACTTCTTAGATGGGTATTCAAGATATAATCAGATAGTCATAGCACCAGAAAATCAAGAGAAAATGGCGTTCACCTATTCGTATGGTACTTATGCTTTCAAGAATATGCATTCGGACTTTGGAATGCACCTGCCACCTTTTAGAGATGCATGAAGGCCATATTTTTTGAATGGCGGAGGATTTCATCGAGGTATTTATGGATGATTTTTTGGTTTTTGGTAATTATTTTGAGTCTTGTTTGTAGAGTCTTGACAGGGTTTGGCCTAGTCTGAGGAGACAAATCTGGTTCTCAATTGGGAAATTGGGAGAAGTGTCACTTCTTGGTCATAAGGTGTCAAGAAAGGGTATTGAGGTAGATAGAGCTGAGGTGGAGGTGATTAAAAAGTTGCCACCACTAGTATCAATGAAGGTGTACCAGTTTTCTTGCGCACACAGGCTTCTACAGATGGTTCATCAAAGTTTTTTCCAAGATTTCTATACCCATGTGAGATTCCTAAAGAAAGAGGTGAAATTTAATTTTGGTAGTGAGTGTGTGAAAGGGTTCGAGGAATTGAAGAAAAGGTTAGTGGAAGCTCCAATATTGGTTTCACCAGATTGGGAGTTGCCCTTTAAGATAATATGTGATACAACAGATGTGGCGGTTGAAGTTGTTCCTGTGTAGACAAAAGACAAGGTGTTTCACTCCATTTATTATCCCAGCAAAACTCTTGATGTAGGTCAAGTGAACTATACTATATACAGAAAGAGATGTTGGAATTAGTGTATGCTCTCGATAAATTTCGGTCTTATCTTATTAGGGATAAGGGTGACTATTTATATTGATCATGTTGCTATTTGTTATTTATTCAACAATAAAAATGCAAAGCCAAGGCTCATCAGGTATATTCTACTACTCTAGGATTTTGATCTTAAAATAAAGGATAAAAAGGCAAGGGAAAATCAGGTTGCGGACAATTTATCGAGACTTGAGAGTTGGTCTCATATGAGAAAAGATGATAGATTCGTGAGGAGTTCCCTAATGAAACAACTCCTTACTTTGGAGATGGCTGAGTTACCATGGTATGCGGACATTGTTAATTTGATGGTTAGTAAGGCGTACCCTCCTAAGTCAAACGCCTAACAGAAGAGGAAACTCTATCATGATTTCCATATCTACTTATGGGATAAGCCTTATTTGTTCAAGCAAGACCAAAATCAAGTGATTTTGAGATGCATCCCAAAAAGTGAAGCAGATTCTTGAGAGTTATCATTCATCTCTATACGGTCGACATCATGGAGGAGAAAGAACAACACAGAAGGTGTTGCAATCCGACTTCTTTTGGCCCACTTTTTTCAAGGATGCTCTTGCGTATTTGAAGGACTGTGGTCAATGTCAAAGGAAGGGAGCAATTTCAAGGAGGCATGAGATGTGGTTGAATAATATTTTGGAGATAGAGATCTTTGATATATGAGGAATCGACTTTATGGGTCCCTTTACGCCATCCTTTGGAAACAAGTATATTCTTGTTATTGTAGAGTACATATCAAAATAGGTAGAGGCCATGGCTCTTCCCACCAATGATACCAAGGTGGTGGTAAGTTCGTGTAAAAGTATATATCATAAGATTTGGGACCCCAAGGGCGATAATAAGTGACGGAGAGACTAACTTCATCAATAATTGGTTCAAGAACTTACTGGCTAAGTATGAGGTGAGACACAAAGTTGCCACAACTTATCATCCCCAAACTATGGCCAAGTGGAGGTGTCTAATCTTGAGGTGAAACAGATTTTTCAAAAGACGATGAATGCGCAGCTAAAAGAATGGGCTATTAAGCTAGATGATGCATTATAGGAATACAAAACTGCATACAGAACACCTACTAGTAAATGATGCTACTGTATGTTTTGATTTTTTAAGATTGTTCAGGCATTAATATAGTAAGATTATTTATTGTCTTGGTTATTCAAGCATATTAAAATTGGTCAGATAAGGTTGTTTGTATTTCTACCTTCTCCAGTTGGATCGTAAATGATGCTACTACATATTTTAACTTTTTAAGATTTATGTATTAATATAGTAAGATTATTTATTGTCCAAAAAAATTAATTACATGGTTATTCAAATATATCAAAATTGTACAATTATATACACTTGTAATTATAAGGTGAATTTCCAAACATATTCTTAATGAATTTATTGTTTAAACGTGTAAGTGAATGATTAAACGAAAGAATTAATTCATGAATAGGTAGGGAAGGTCTTCTTTGTCCCTTTCCATTTTTTACTTTCTATTCACTCTACCACTCAATAAATTGTAGCCCAAGAGAATTTTTAAAAAACTCAATAAATTCGACAAAAATTTCAGGAAGAAACTAATAAAATTGAGAAAAGGAAAAGGGTAGCCGACCTGGGGCTGGTTTCGTGAACTGAATGCGACCAAAAAACCACCACCTCTTTGGTCCCCTCCCCCTCTCTTCCACATTCCTTGTTCCGCCTACATTAGGCTACAAATATGGGAAAGCTTTCTTGCAGCTTCTTCCTCTCCTCTTCCTCCTTCAAAGTTGCTGACTTTTCAAAGTTTATTCTTCTTCTTTGACATCTACAATACAGATCTCTTTCAATTGATATATAACCCCTCTTCATTCAATACATATATACAGCACCGAAAGAGAAAACAATAGAAGATTACTAGAACAAAATATATATAGCTTCTGGGTAACCGTAAATCTTAATTTATCAGGTGATTTTATGGCTTTTCCAATTGAAATTGATTTTTCTGGTCCTTTTTTTGTTTTTATTTTGGTTCTCTTTTTGATCTTTACAGCTCGACACCTATAACTTTATGTGTGTATCTCTCTTTCTCTGTGCATTCTTTCGGGAATAATTTTTTTTATGGGTTTTAGTTTATTTATTTTTTGTATTTTTTGCTAAGGCAGCCCCTGTCTTCCTATAGTTTTATTTTGGCTTCTTAGTTATCCGTTGGGATCTTAGTATCATATGCATTTCTGTGTATCCCTAATTTGGTTACTCCATGATCCAGTTCTGTTATTAATTAGGTGAGATAATTTTATATGGTTTTCTTTTCAGATATTTTGTTCAAGGCAACACGGTGTTTCAGGGAATACATAATTTTTTCATGTGGATTTTTGGTCTGATTTTTTTATTTTTTCTTGGTCAGGTTGTATCTTTTATAAAAGGAATACTTTCCATCTATGGTGAGTGCATTAGTCTTGATCAGCACTTCAGTTTAAAGTATAAATTTGGCTTCTTTTGTTGTGATCTTTTCTTGCTGTCTGGTGTTCAGGGAGAAGCTCCAGCTTTTTTTTCTGATAGTTTCCTGGGAGATTTTCCAAATGGGGTTGATTTGAAATCAAAGGGCCATGAAACAGCTGTCTGTGTCGGCTCTAAAATTGTATGATGATTCAACATACTGATTTGATATTCTTCTGTGATGTGCATTCTTTCCAATTTAATGTACCCAAATCACTGTATTCATGAATGAGTTCTGCTCCCTATTTTCACCAGTACGTGATTGGTGGGGCTGATCATGAATCAACAGCGTTCATTGGAGTTCAAATCTTTGACAAATCTAGTCGGGAATGGTGAGTATCTGTATATCTAGCGAGTTTTGGAACCATTGTGGTTATTCTGTAGCTTTTAGGCAAGATGAACAAAAACTGGATTAAATTGCAGGATAAACCCCACTGTACTGGGTACTAAACCCCAGTTGTCAAATGGACACTCAGCCGTGCTTTTAAATGGTGATCGTATATTGGTCATTAAGGGCAATTCCAAGTCTGATGGCTGCTTTTGGTTTCTTGAGGTTGGTTAATTTATGCCTTTTAGATATATGCTTTTGCCTTTTAAATTTGTGCTTTTTATTCTCTCTGTTAAATTTGGAAGTCAAGATCTTTGCTGAATCTGTGTTGATTACTCAGATCAGCAGTCCTCCAAAATGTTAATTGGAGATACTGGTGTGCAGATCCAGTGGAGTTGCCTGTTTGTATTTATCCATCCTTAATAAAAAATGTCAAAAATGTGATGATTGAGACACTTGACTGTTTGAATATAATTCAATACCCTTGAATGAATTAATTTCCCGCCACCTCACTTTTTCATGTTATGCTAAAAATTCTTACATACTTTTGTTAGGTGGGCACCCCATTTATAAGAGAACAGGAAAAGACACATGGGAATGAGGTAGTTGCCTGGAGTAAGGGAGTTTTAGGCAATGTTGAGAAGCCTATTGTCATTAGTGGCCCTTCTGGAGTGGGGAAAGGTACCTTGATATCTAAACTAATGAAAGAGTTCCCATCTATGTTTGGATTTTCTGTGAGCCACACAACCCGGGCACCAAGAGAAAAAGAGCAGAATGGGTTTCATTACCATTTCAGTGACCGCAGTGTAATGGAAAGAGACATAAAGGATGGGAAATTCCTGGAGTTTGCTTCTGTTCATGGTAATCTTTATGGAACCAGTGTTGAAGCAGTTGAGGTGGTTGCTGATGCTGGCAAGGTATGGTCGCTTCATGCAATCAATTTTTTCATTCAAAATATTGGTATTATTATTTCCAACATATTGGACCGTTGGTGCGTAACTGAAATTGTTGTTAAATTGCACCCGGAATTGCTGATCTTTAAGAAGTTTTATACTCCTTTTCTTTCATGATGAATGACACTATTATTTTTGGAGTTCCAAACATTTTCTTTGACTCCATCTTTCCAATATTTTTAAGTATAAAAAAATGAGATTAAACTTCTCTTCATGTAGTTTTATTATTTGTTAATTTTGTTTAAAAAACATCAGAAATTCACAACAAAAATTAGAAGCATGGATTGTCGTACTCTAACCCGATCCTTTAGACTCGGAGGGAGTGACATTTAAAAAAATTGATGATCATAGAAGAAAAAAGAAAGAGTTTTCCTCTTTGGTGCATGCCCATGAGAATATATGCAATTTTCTATTTTGATATATTCTCTGGGAGAATGGATCCCTCTCTCTTTGGTATGTTCTGATGAAAATAGTTTCTTTGACATTGATAAGAAAAAACTTTGCACCTAGGTCTTTCCCAAAAGCTAGTTCATGAAGTGAAAACTGCCCAAGACCATATAAGAAGATTTCAACTCATCCCCTTAACTACTGTGGGACACTGCAGCGCCCTACTGTAACACCAGTAAACCACCACACATTTAGGACTGAACGTTGGAGCATGATAACATAACATGGGGATCCAATGTTGGGAAGCACAAGAAAGATGGATCTGACTTTAATACCATGTGAAGATTGTCCAAGACATATAAGGAGACTGGACAATTCTTTTAACCATGTGTAATACTTTAACAGACATTGTGTAAATTTCACAAATTAGAGGACTAAACACTATTTAACATTGGGGACTGATAAATCTCTTAGCTAAAGAGATCCGCATCTATGATGAGTGATACTTTTTACATAAACCACACCAGTCTATGCCTTCTGCACTATATACTGAACAAAAGATTTGAACCCTCACTATAGATTCCCCATCACATGTTCAGGACAAGTTAAATTCCTCAACCTTGCATAGAGGCATGTCTCTATCTCTTGTACAAGGTTTGAAACACTAGTAAGTTTCATTACTCCTTAAAAACTAGTTTCACTTGACTCAATAAAGAAATTTGTTGCTGGTTTGGCAGAACCTGAGGTTTCTTTGTGTGTCGTCTACCTCCAGCCTGCCTTCCAAATTCCTTGCTTCCCACCCCATTCAAAAGAAAAAGAAGTAAACTTGCAAAAAATGATGATCTGGATGTAGTTGTGATAAATTTGAACTGACCACTGAGTCTTATATTGATTTGTTAATGGCATCACTCATGGGCCAAATTTTGCATGAGCATATTGATAGATCCTTCTATTGCAAATTTGTCAAGCCTTTTAGTTTTGTATGATTGTGCAGAGATGCATCCTTGATATCGATGTTCAAGGTGCAAGGTCTGTGAGGACTAGCTCTCTTGATGCTATTTTCATTTTTATTTCCCCACCATCATTTGAAGAGCTTGAGAAGCGCCTTCGTGCAAGGTAGGCTAATCGAGAATGTAAAGTATTTTCATATTGCTGCACAGTTCAATTGTTTTTTAAATTGTTGTCAATCTGTTGAGCAGGGCAACTGAGACTGAAGAGCAAATCCAAAAGCGTCTCCGAAATGCTAGGGCGGAACTCGAACAAGGAAAATCATCAGGTCTATTCGATCATATTTTGGTGAATGATGACCTAAAAAGTTGTTATGAGAATCTTAAGGTAATCCTTGCTCCTCACATTGGAATTTTTTTTGAGTTGTAAAGGTTCCAGTTATAAGGTTTCTTGATTATCTATATGTCCAATGATCAAGTAAATACTAAACAAGATGTGAATAAATTACGTTTAGTGATCTACATGATGCAACTTTCTATTTATGTAGAACATCTTGGGTCTCACTGAAGATGTGAAGACTGCTTGTATAACATGTAAGTTAGACGACATAGCTTTGTCCCACAGTTCTTACCTTGATTCTATCAGGCAAGTGTAAGCTATATTGATCTCATGAACTTTTCTTAAATGCAGATCCAGAATCAGTCGACTTGCCCGTCGAACATTTAGTCTCAAAGATTGATCAGAAGATTTTAATTAACTGTGGTGCTGCAGAATATCAAGAGGCATCAGATAACATGTATGTGATTTGCGTAATCCATTTCTTTTTGTGTACACAGTCTATATTGGAATTCTGGCATCTGATGCCTCTGATGCAGGTATGTTCTGGACTTATCTTTGCTCAAAGGAGGGGCTCCAGGACGGACACGAAGACTAAACCTATATGTCACCAATCCTTCCACTGATCGAGTAAATGGTGACGATCAACTGAACTAACCTACCCCCTCTGGTTTCAATAATTGTTTCACACTTCTTACATCTCTAGAGGGGTCAAGCCCTTGAAGAGAACCACAATTTGACTACGTGATATCTTTCTTGGATAGTTTGAACTGTTTAGTTCCTAATACATCGATTAAATGAGAAATGATTTTTAATTGATGTGGAAATTGTAGGTTAGCAGCCTAAACTATTGAGCCTAAGATATGTAACTGTTCTACCCAAGAATTTCATAGGGTAAGAATGAGGAAGATGGATGGAATTCTTTTAGTTTTCCCTCTAGTTTATTGATTTCTTTTTTTCAACACTCGTTGCTTCTCTTGTTTATTTTGTTGTTTCCCGTCCATTCCCGAGGGATTGAATTAGAGATTTTTGCTAGATCTAAATTCTTCGCTCTAAGTTAAACATTTCATTTAAGCTAATTTCCCTCTCCATTGTCTTTGACGCCTTCATGTTCTGCCATAAACGGATTCATGATACAAAATAGGTTAAATATGATAGATTCTTTTTAATTATTTACGGTGTGAAATCTTGTTTCGTGAATTTGCTTCTATAATTGTGTCTTTTCTTATGTAGCTATTGCAGAAGAAAATGATGCTCGACAAACTCCCTGAGCTTATAATGACTTGGAACTTTTTCCAGAACCAGTCATCTTGACTTTAAAATGTTAGACCAAAGCATAAAGAAGCAATATTTCGATATAGTTTACTGTTATTTTCATTTAAATTCTTGTAACCTTGAGCATGTTTGAAGAGGGGTGGGGGTTACTTTTTCTCTTTTAAAATTTTAATGATTATTCCGGTTCACATGGTAAGGCGGGAAAATGTCACTAAAACAAGAATTGACAAGCAAAAGTGATTAATGCCACTTGTTTGACCATACATTTGTACCCATTTGACAACTTTTATGATTGGCCCAAGGTGTCACATGTTAATGGTCCACTTGGAGTAGAGCGTACGTCTTTTAGAACCAAAGGGGCTCCATTGAAATTGTGATTGCCACTGGGTCAATACCCGCTTATCTTTCTTTTGTAGGTGCAATTCTTTTCTTTCACTCTCGCTTTGAAATGGATAATCAAATTTCTTGAAAGTCAAAGTAGGGCGAGGCAGAGACAAGTTAAATGAAAAATTAACAAGTTTTATTGTTTGAAACTCATTTCATGACCCAATTTCTGAAAAAAGCTGGGTAAAATAAAGTCCAATCTAGGCCGAGTAAGTCAAAATTACTAAGCGGAGTGGGCCACGGAGAGCATGTTTAAAGTTACCTGTGTTGCCAGCCTTATTTTACAAGAGTGTTACGTCATATTATAAAGGACAACAAGTATCTTCTCTTAAGAAAGGGAAAGAGAGGATTTACTGATTAACAGCCGGGCTGCATTTTTCAAAAGTAAGCCCACAAGTGGAAAAAATAAGAAACCAACTTTGCACGATGGTTCCATAAATCATTTGGCAGGGAGGGGTGTGGTGAGTAGGACCCTTAAACATGAGAGTATAAGCACAAAATCTGCCAAGTTGACAAGTTGGCTGCCTTTTTCTATTTATCAAAAGATCATTTTTAGGGACTAGAGTTTGCCCTACATGTGGGATCAAATATAAACTTTTACTTAAAGGGGAGAAACCGTACGTGTAGGAGTAGGAGCTATTCTATTAACAAAGTGATGTAGGATTTAGATTTAGGTGTAGATTATTATTATCCACATTTTTTTGCATCATTCTTTATATAACGATTGATGTAATGATCCCCACACGTTTGGGTTATCAGCAAGTCTTGGACTTGGTTATTCTCGATCACCAACAATGCTCACCTGTGCATAATGCATATATTGTTTGAGTATATGGCAGTTATAAGAAGGAAAAATCTGTGTCTATTCCATATAACCATCCATACAAACATGCCGGGGGATAGGGTGTCAGTACCAAGCAAATAAATGTAAGATATGTGTTCTGCGCACAAACTTCTATCGTCATATGTATTTTTGCTTAATTTGTGACTCTTGATTAATTACTTGGCTCACATTTGGTTTTAAACTTTTAAATATTTTTGAAAAATTAGATTTGGACGAAGTGTGCATTGAATTTGTTTGGCAATTTTTTTAAGACATATTTCACTTTTTAAAACAAAAAAAACATGGCTTGTACTCGTAAGTTTTAAAAACTATCAAAACTATTTAATGGTACCAAACAGATATACTTGCTAATCCCACATTATACCGAACCATTATTGATAGCGTTTATTATCATTATCTGATAATCCTATCATACGAGATAAGTTTGACAAAAAGTATGTTTTGATAATAAACTAGATAATACATTATTCTAAAATCGCATACAATATTTTAATAAAAACTGCTAATAACACAATTACTAGCAGTAGCAGACAAAATTTTTCATCAAGGAGTGTCAAAATATAAAAATAAACACATGAAAAAAAAAAATTACTAGATAATACATTATTCTAAAATCATAATACAATATTTTAATAAAAACTGCTAATAACACAATTACTAGCAGTAGCCGAACCAGAATTTTCATCAAGGAGTGTCAAAATATAAAAAAATAAACACATGAAAAAAAAAATTAAATTTTACTAATTAGAGCATAATGAAATACATTACCACGATCGTACACGATAAAATTTAATCTTTTGAATATAAAAATATTAACAACAATATTTTTTCTGGGCACTAAGCAACCGCTTAAAAGTTCAATCATTTGTCTGATTCCACAGGTCATATATAAACCTTGGCGCTCAAGAAATTTGAGAAATATAAATAATATTAATTTCTTAAAAGTATCTAAAATTTATTGAACAGAGAAATCAAAAATGAAAGATAAATAATTATTCTTCGTTTAGAAAAATTGATGAAGCTCAATAATTTTTTATTAAAAAAATAAAGTAAAAATAAGTCAGTCAAAATTTAAGGAAAGAAACTGAGTGTGAGATAGATTCGAGTGAAAAATGAG
>JACEIK010001437.1:59290-76315 GCA_018107945.1 Datura stramonium | reverse complement strand
CTTTTAATATATATATATATAGCCAAGACTTGACTTATCGAAAGATGGCCAAAAACTCGCTATTTCTAAGAAGTCCAGAAGGGAGAAATACTCACTTTAGGCCTAGGAGTATATTGACACTAATTTGGAGCAATTCCACTTACCTTAACTCGGTAGCACGATGATTCGCCAGCCGAATTTCATGAAACTAAACCTGTAGGAATGCTCCTTGCTGCTTAATACTTCGGTATCTGGAGTTAATTTGAGTTTGGACCGCGTTTAATAGTGTAAATGGATGAAATTTCAAGAAACCCTTCTTCCTCCTCTGTTTTCCTTCGTGTTTACTGGAAATTACATAATTTTTATGAAATAAACCGAAGTGGAGGGGTTTTATACTTGTGCCCCGACAAGGCCTCAATGGCACAGCGCCATCGCGGAGGCCCTCCCTCTGTGACACGGCGCCATCACGGAGGGGTTCTGCCCCGGCTCCTCCCGTGATGGTTCAACATGTCGCTTATCCGGTCTTTCCTCAGGCCTTTTCCTAGCATGTATGGCATTCAAAAACTCTTAACCAACATGAGAATAGGCTATCTACATGTAGAGAATTTACGGGGTGTAACATATGCGGACTGACAAGACCACCATGCTATCTAGTTATAACAGAAAGAAGACAGGCAGCATATTCATACTATAGCCGACAAGGCTGTTAACTGTCTATCTAACTAGGACCCACACGACCATCATGCAATATATAACATACATAGGCCCCACAAGACCAACAACAACCAATAACTGGAAGACTGTAGTCTGCAAGCCTCTAAGAGTGGAATAATGGTTGGGATAGGGCCTCGACCTACCCAAAAGATGTACAACAAAAAGAGCAAATCTTTCAAACTATCAACTCCAGAGAAAAGGAGCTGACTACACTACTAACTCTAGCTGATAGCTAAGAAGGTCCTAAACCATGTCTATCCGCATCTACAGGCAAGTATGCAGCGCCCTAAAGATGGGCATCATAGTATGTACTAAATATATAAGGCGGTAATAAAATGACAGAATAGAGCTGATAAAGATATAAAAATAAACAACATAAAGGATAAGAGTTATAACCTGAATAGCCTCACAACCTAAATCATAATTAGAAAATATATATATAAACAAGAACCTAGTCGGGCCCCCATAAGCCTGGAAGGTACAAACAACATAGAATAACCTACCTGGGCCCCCATAAGCCCTGGCAAGTACAAGTAATGCACACTGCTCCTATGGAAACTACTACAGGCATGTTGTAACTAAGGTATACTCGACCTCTAAAGTTGTACTCGAGCCTTGTAGGCTCCTGCAACTGGGTCTGAGCCATCTGGGCTCTTATAGGTGTGTCTGAGACATCTAGGCTTCTGTAATCATGTCTGAGCCATATAGGCTCCTATAATCATGTTTGAGCCATCTGGGCTCTAGTAATCATGCCTGAGTCATCCGGGGTCCTGTAACTGTATATGAGCCGTCTGGGCTCCTGTAACTGTATGTGAGCCATATGGGCTCCTCTAACTGTATATGAGCCGTCTGGACTCCTGTAGTTGTATCGCATAGAACTATATACTATGTTTCCAAACTATGCCTTACGCTGCCTAAATTTAGCAAGGTATGCTAACAACTATCCTCAGGCCTATGTGGCCTCAATGTGGTGACAAAGTGCCTACTAATCCTTCTACTTGGTAAACAACTGAATAGGGAATTCCTACGTCACCTCTGGTGATAACCAAAATTGGGTATAAAGCCCCGAATGAGGAATACTATACTGTAACCTCATTTCGTCTCGTAGCAGCTAACCATAACACTATAGGAACAAGGGGTATTGACCTTATCAGCTAAACAACAAGAATAACTTGCTGAAAGGAATTAGGCTTAACATACCTTGAATGTCGATTCTCGTTTATCCGATTAGATCCAACCTACAGCCAGCGATTCCACTCAATTGCAGCCCTTACGCTGATAGAATAGGGCTATTTTCAATATTAAGACTTGGAAAACAGTGATATATTTAAATAGTATTAACTATAAATCAACTCCATTTAACTCAGTCGAAAACTCACAATTTCTCGAGAGTTTAGAAGGGAGAAATGCTTACCTATCACCTGTAGCCACCTAGGACTCAATTTGATGTAATTCCAACAACTCTTACTCGACGGAGTTCCGGTCCTCCTTGAAAATTTTCAAGAAATAACTCCGCAGGGATGTTCCTCATAGGCCTAGAACTCGTTATCCAAGATGAATTTGCATTCAGACGGAGTTTAATGGCATAATTCTGCTAAAAATTGATTGAAAGTTGAGAGAATATTACGTAGGGGCCAAGGGTCTGTTCACTGATGTGTTGGAAATAAATTGAACATCACTTAACACACATATATAGGTGGGGGTCGGTGGCCTAGGGGCACAGCGCGCCGCCCATAGTGCCGGCCAAGAGGCGCGATGCGCCGACCATAACGCCAGGCTTGCTGGCGCGGCGCGGCGCCCAGTGCGCCTGGCCTCCAGTCCCGGCCTCCTGCTCGCTCGATGCCATGCTCGTATATTTGTCTCCCAAGCCCTTCCTCACATGCATCATACTCCAAAACTCTCAACATACGCACACACACGTCCATTAAAAGGTAGAAACTTGCGGAGTGTAACATCATCCTCCTTTTAGGAACATTCGTCCTCAAATGTAATCTTTAGGATTAAAAGAATCAACTCCTTTAACTACCGCTAGAAAAATTTCGGCAGATTCTCCTCTATAATATGGACTATCCGAAAATCTGAAATGCAAAAAAGTCCAACATAGGCGTCTCACAGGACACTATAAATAACTACTTCAGAACATAGAAGTGGACAACTGAACAGTACTAATAATATAAGCAATAAAGTAACATCTGAACAACAATATCACCTAAACTGTATAATCTAGGTCAGGTCTGGAATAAATGAGGATATCTAAACCTCATGTTGTCCTCAGCTTCCCAAGTCATCTCTTCTACATTTCTGTTTCTCCACAAGACTTTAACAAAGGCTACATCTTTAGTCCTTAATCTATGAACCTGCCAATCCAGTATAGCAATTGAAGTCTTTGCATAGGAAAATTCGTCAGTAACTTGAACATCCTCGACTGGAACAACCCAGGATGGGTCTCCCATACATTTCCGTAGCATCGATACATGGAAAACTAGATGAATAGATTCTATCCTTAAAGGCAGTTCTAACTCATATGCCACTCGGCCTATTCTTCTAAGGATTCGATACGAGCTAATGAACCTATGGATAAGCTTTCCCTTCTTTCTCGTCATACCCTTCATAGGCAAAACCTTGAGAAATACCCAATCATCAACATTAAACTCTAAGTCCCTATGCCGGACATCGAAATAGGACTTCTGATGACTCTGGGCTATCAGCAAGCATTCTCTAACAAGTTTTACTTTCTCTTCTGACTGATGGATCATATTAGGTCCGATCAACCCTGACTCCCCTACTTCAAACCATCCAATGGGGAATCTATATTTCCGCCCGTATAAATCCTCATAAGGCACCATTTGAATAGCAGAATGATAACTATTATTGTATGCAAATTTGATAAGGGGTAGATGCTCGTCCCAACTTCCTCCAAAGTCTAGCACACATGCCCGTAACATTTCCTCGAGCGTCAGAATAGTGCGCTCTACCTGAGCATCTTTCTGGGGTTGGAAACTTGTACTTAGATTAACCTATATTTCCAAACCTTTCTGAAATGACTACCAGAATCTAGCTGTAAATTGTGCCCCTTGGTCAAAAATGATAGATGCTGGGATATCATGTAGTTGGACTATCTCCTTAATATATAACTCGGCATAATCTTCGGTTGAGATTCTAGTTCGTACTGGAAAGAAATGGGCTAATTTCAACAACCTGTCGATAATAACCCAAATAGAGTAAAATTTACGCCTGGTGCAGGGTAGCCCTATCACAAAGTCCATATTAACCGCTTCCCAGTTCTACATAGGTACAACTATTTCTTGAGTCAATCCGCCAGGTTTCTGATATTCAGCTTTTACCTGCAGGCAATTGGGACACTGTGCGACAAACTGAGCTATGCATTTCCTTATTCTAGGCCACAAGTATATCTCCTTTATATCATGGTACATCTTTGTCGAACCTGGATGAAGAGAGTAATGGGAATAATGTACTTCTGCCATGATCTTTTGGCGAAGTCCTTCTACGTCTTCTGAACCGTAAGACCCCGTCTTCTATTAACTCAAAGGATGATAATTCACCTTGCTGAACCTTATCTCTGAGTTCACTAGACTAGGGTCCTCGTACTGCTGATCCGTTACTTCTACAACTAGAGATGAAACTACCATATTCTGAATCACTACCCCATTATCTTCTGAATCCACTACCTGGACTGCTAAATTAGCTAACTGGTGCAGCTCTCGAGCCATTTCTCATTGTTCTGGCCTCAAATATGCTAGGATGCCCATAGATTTATGTCTAAGGGCATCGTCTATAGTATTAGCCTTCCCAGGGTGATACAATATTTTCACATCGTAGTCTTTTAGCAATTCCAGCCAACGATGTTGTCGCAAGCTCAACTCTTTCTGTGTGAAGATATACTAGAGGCTTTTATGATAAATAAAAGTATCCACATGAACACAATATAAGTAATATCTCCATATTTTCAAAGCATGAACCACTACAGCTAATTCCAAATCATGGGTAGGGTAGTTCTGTTCGTGCTTCCTTAGCTACCTCGAAGCATAAGAAATCACCTTGCCGTGTTACATTAGAACACACCCTAACCCAACATTTGAAGAATCACAGTATAGAACATAGCCCTCTGAACCTGCCAGTAAGGCCAATACTGGTGTAGATGTCAACCTATTTTTCAGCTCTTGGAAACATTGCTTACAGGCCTCAATCCAATGGAATTTAGTAGCTTTTTGAGTTAACCTTTTTAATGGTGCTGATCAGGTAGAAAATTCTTCCATGAACCTTCTGTAATAGACGGCTAACCCCAGGAAACTATGAACCTCAATTGGAGTCATGGGTCTAGGACATGTCTTTACGACCTCGATTTTCTGTGAGTCCACCTAGATACCTACATCCAACATAATATGGCCTCAGAAAGCTACGGAATTTAACAAGAACTCACATTTTGAGAACTTCACATATAACTAGTGGTCTTAGAGGATCTGGAGTGCCGTTCGCAGATGGTCTATGTGCTCGGCTTCTGAGCGGGAATATACCAGAATGTCATCAATGAACACTATCACAAACAGATCTACATACGGTCTAAAGATTCTATTCATCAAATCCATAAACATGGCTGGGGTATTTGTCAATCTGAAGGACATGCCTAAGAATTGAAAATGATCATACCTGGTCCTGAAAGCTATCTCCAGAATATCTTTCTCCCAAACTCGCACCTGATGATATTAGGACCTTAAGTCAATTTTACAGAAACATTTTACCCCTTGTAGCTGATGAAACAAGTCATCTATCCTTGGAAGAGGATATTTGTTCTTAATAGTAACTTTATTCAATTGCTGATGATCTATACACATGCGTAGGGAGCCATCTTTCTTTCTTACAAACAGAACTGGCGCACCCCACGGTGAAACACTAGGTCTAATAAAACCCTTATCTAACAAGTCTTTCAACTGTTCCTTCAGCTCTTTCAATTCGGCAGGGGCCATGCTATACAGAGGAATAGATATGGGTTGCGTATCCGGTAGTGTGTCAATGGGGAAGTCAATTTCCCGTTCTGGGGGAATACCAGGAAATTCATCCGAAATACATCTATAAACTCACTAACCACCGGAATAGACTGAAGAGTCGGGGATTCTACCTGCATATCCCGAACCCTAACAATATGGTAAATGCATCCCTTCGCTATCAATTTCCTCGCCCGAAGATAGGATGTGAACCTACCTTTTGGAGTAGCTGCATTGCCTTTCTATTTTCGCACTATCTCCCTTGAAAAGTGAAATCAGACAGTCTTTCTGTAACACTCCACATTGGCATAACATGGTTCTAGCCAATCCATACCCATAATTAAATCAAAATCGATCATTTCTAGCTCTACTAAATCTGTTAAAGTCTGGCGACCGACATTCTCTACTGTACAACTTCGGTAAATTCTCTTAGCAATAATAGATTCACCGATGGTGTAGACACCAAGAAGGGTCACTGAAGCAATTCTAGAATTACTCCAAACTCTCGGGCCACTAACGGAGTAACATAGGACAAATTGGAACCTGGATCTATCAAAGCATAAAATTGAGTGAAGAAAAGATCCAACATACCCGTCACAACATTTGGTGACGACTATGACTCTTCTCGCCCTGGTAAAGCATAAGTATAATCTAGACCACTGCCAGAACTAGATGCCCCTGACCTACCTCTGCCTCTACCTGCAAAAGCTGAGGGCATGCACCCTGCAGAAGGTGTTGGAACATATGAACCTACTGAGGACCTATTCTGCTTGTCTCGATCACCCTAGTTCCTAGTCGGACAATCCCTCATCATGTGTCCCTCCTATCCACAGGAATAACAGGTGGTGGAGCCATATCTGCATCTCCCTGGGTGTTTCCTGTTATAGGTACTGCAATAGGGTATAGCTTGCCTTATCTGATCTGGACCCCTCTACTATTGTGGGCCTGATGCTCATGAACTTTCACGAGGACCTGACTGTCCATGACCATCTTATTTATTGCCCTGTTGTTTCTTAAATGGGGGCCTAGGTTTCCTACCTGACAAATGAGGCCTGAGCCCATCCTGAGATTCTGCCTGAAATTCGGCAGGTCTAGCCCTCCGACGCTACTCCTAACCTGCCCTATCAATCGCGACTGACGCTGACAGATTTTCTCTATGTTCTGAGCGAAGGCCTAAATCCGTGAGATATCCATATACTCTCATAGTGTGTCTTTGATAAAAGATTCCATATACTCTGGCGTAAGTCCCATAATAAATCGATGTATCCTGGATGGCATAGTATCAACAATTGTTGGTGCATTTCTGGCCAAGGAATAAAACCTCAACGCTTATTCTCTAACACTCATTCTGCCCTACTACAGATGTTAAAATTTCTTTACTCTGGCCTACTGGATCTCTCGAGGAAAATAGTGGTCTATGAAGGCTTCAGAGAAGTTAGGCCATGTAGGTGGAGGTGCATCTCTTCCTCAGGTCCTTTCCCAACTTTCACACCACAAAACTGCTATCTCTCACAATCTGAACACTGATAATTCAACTGATATGTGGATGAAGCATGCATAACCCTGAATAACTTATGCAACTAGTCTATGAAGTTCTGAGGGTCCTCTTTATGGTCTATTCCTATAAACTGCGGAGGACTCAAAGTAAGGAACTCGTGGACTCTAGAACTCCCAGGCCCCTAAGTGGGCTCGGCAACAGTTGGTACTACTGGCTGAGGCTGATGCTGGGCAGCCATCATCTGAACCAACACGTGAACTGCGCTCCTAATATCTTGATCCAATGGCACAAGGATGGCTGGGGGTGGTACTGGTATATCTGTTGCTCTAGAGGGCTCCCGGCGGAGCGGTGGGTGCTGGGGAATTAAGGTGACGTCTTCCTCTCAAGTCGGGCCAACTCTGATTGTGGCATCCTGCTAGTTCCCTCTCCCGCTGCACTGTCCAACTCCCGACTAGTCGTGGTCTGTCGTGCATTAGACATTTGCTCTGTAGATAAGAAGAATAATGTAAGCTTAGGGGGTTACCCTATACAATGTGGCTCTATAGCACGACTGGAGGAGAAAAGAGGGTAACCACACTATTATGCCTCGTAGCCTCCTGCCTATAGGATGTGGTACACAACACATCCATAGACAAGACTCTACTAGACACGGGTTGCAGACTCCCTAGGATACGACCTTCTTTGATACCAAGTTTGTCACGCCCCACCTTGGGGGGGTATGACTGGCACCTAATGCTACATTGGAACCTGGCTGGGCTTATGCGCCTCTGGTGCATGCCATCAACTCAAATCAATAAAACAATGAGCTATATCTCAGCTCTAAAGACAGCCTCGGAACGACAAGGCCACATAGCCACCTGTAAAAGAAAATAGTTAAGCCAACCATCAAGGAAGTAAAAGGGATCCTATGCAGGCCAACCAGACCACCATGCTGTCTAGTTATAACAGAAAGAAGACTGGAAGAAATATTCATACAATAACCGACAAGACTTCTACCTGGCTATCTAACTAGGCCCTACACGGCTATCACGCTGCATATAACATATATAGTCCCTACACATCCCACAATAACCAACAACTAGAAGACTGTAGTCTGCAAGCCTCTAAGAGTGGAATAATGGTCGGGATAGGACCCCGACCTACCCAAAAGATGTACAACAAAAAGAGAAAACCTTTATAACTATCAACTCTGGAGAAAAGGAGCTGACTACACTACTAACTCTGGCTGATAGCTAAGAAGGTCTTGAACCACATCTATCTGCACCTGCAGGAAAGTATGTAGTGCCATAAAGATGGGCGTTAGTACAATACGTACTAAATATGTAAGGAGGTAATAAAAATGATTGAATAGAGCTGATAAATATATGAAAATAAAAAACAGAAAGGATAAGAGTTAGAACCTGAATAGCCTCACAACCTAAATCATAACTAGCAAGTATATATCCAAACAAGAACCAAGCCTGGCCCCCATAAGTCTGGAAGGTACAACCAGCATAGAATAACCTACCTGGGCCCCCATAAGCCTCGATAAAGTACAAGAAATGCAAACTCCTTCTATCAAAATTACTATAGGCTCGTAGGCATGTTGTAACTAAGGTATACTCGACCTCTAAAGTTGTAGCCGAGCCTGGTCGGCTCTTGTAACTAGGTCTGAGCCGTTCGGGCTCCTGTAGTTGTGTTTGAGCCATCCGAGCTTCTGTAATCATGCCTGAGGCTCTGTAATCATGTCTGAGCCATCTAGGCTCCAGTAATCATGCATGAGCCATCCAGACTCCTATAACTGTATCTGAGCCATTTGGGCTCCTATAATTGTATATGAGTCGTCTGGGCTCCTAACGGCTCCTGTAACTATATATGAGCCGTCTGGGCTCCTGTAACTGTATCTGCATAGAATTATATACTGTGTTGCCAAACTATGACTTACACTGCCTAATTTAGCAAGGTACGCTAACAACCATCCTCAGGCCTCTGTGGCTCAATGTGGTAACAAAGCGCCTACTAATCCTTCTACTTGGTAAACAACTAAACATGGAATTCCTACATCACTTATGGCGATAATCAAAACTGGGTATAAACCTCCAAATGAAAAATACTATGTTGTAACCTCAATTCGTCTCACAGCAGCTAACCATAACACTATAGGCACAAGCTACTATAGGGAATTGATCTTGTTAGCTAAACAACAGGAGTAACTTGCTGAAAGGAATTATCCTTAACATACCTCGAATGCCGATTCTCGTTTATCCGATTAGTTCCACCTACAGCCGGTGATTCCACTCAATTGCAGCCCTTACGCTGAGAGAATAGGGTTATTTTCAATACTAAGACTCGGCAAACAATAATATCTTTTGATAATATTAACTATAATTCAACTCCATTTAACTCGACTGAAAAATCACAATTTCTCGAGAGTTTAGAAGGAGAAATGCTTACCTATCACCTCTAGCCACTTAGGACTCAATTTGAAGTAATTCCGACAACTCTTACTCGGCGGAGTTCCGGTCCTCCAAGCGAATTTTCAATAAATAAGTCTGCAGGGATGTTCCTCATAGGCCTAGAACTTGTTATCCAAGATGAATTTGTGTTTGGATGGAGTTTAACAACGTAATTCTACTAAAAATTGATTGAATGTTGAGAGAATATTATGTAGGGGTCAAGGGTTTGTTCGGTGAATTGTTGGAAATGAATTGAACATCACTTAACACACATATATAGGTGGGGGTCAGTGGCCTAGGAGGCGCGGTGCGCTTCCCATAGCGCCGGCCAGAGGCACGACGCGCCGGCCATAACTAGGCTGGCTAGCGCGGCGCGGTGCCCAGTGCGCCCGGCCTTTGGCCTCGGCCTCCTGCTCGCTCGATGCCATGCTCATATATTAATCCCCTGAGCCCCTCCTCGCATGTGTCATACTCCAAAACTCACAACATACGCATGCACATGTCCGTTAAACTGTAGAAACTTATAGGGTGTAACACAACAAGTACTATTGATCCTAGAATTCTTGTGGGCCTTTAATGGTGGATTTTTTAGTGGAGAAAACCCTAGGTTGTTAGACTAGGGCTTAATTATGGGGATTTTATGGGGTGTTTTGATTTGATGTTCGAGGAGTATTAATCACTCCCCTAGGATTATTTGTTCGAGAATGAGGGTTACGCAAGAATTGAGACCTAAAAATAAATGCCCTGAAGGGGAGGGTTTGATCTTCTAAAACCCTTATTCAAAGAGTGAGTAATGAATTAATCTCTATTGTGTTGTAGATTTTGAGCATTCCAAAACTGTGAGAAAGGGCAAGGCTCCGATGGAGTAACTGACTCTTCGTGTCCAAAATTGAGGTAGGTTATGGTTAAAGGGATTAGACCCTATATAATAGCATATACATTGTGTGCAATTTCGATATATGGTTGTTCTTCAGACATTATTTGTTGTGAGAATTTATTATTGATAACTTGTTGAAAGAACGTGAACACGATGTAATATTAAACTGTGATAACTGTTACGTAAGGATATTATACTTTGTTAATGAGATGGTTGTTGGTTTGTAATTTTTACTTAGAGGAGTAGATTGTGACTTACTGTTTGTTAAATAATACACCTTGATTTGTTCATTTGATAAGAATGATGTAGGATAGTATTAATATCGTAAGATGAAAGGCTCGTTCCTGAGGAAGCATCCGGGCGAGTGATGTTGTTGAGCGGCTCGTGTCATAGGGAAGCATCCGGGCGAGCATATGAGTGGGAGCGGGTGCCACGTTGGTATAGTACATGAATTTCTAGAGTCTCCTACAGGTCATGACTGGAAAGGCAGAAATAAGACCCTCTAGCATGTGTGTTAATTTTGAGGAAGGAGTGTTTATGGTGGTATGGCGGAGGCGTGTCGACATGTCACCATTCATTTTATTTTATGTTGTGTGTAGCTTATGAACATTTGGAGTGAGTATGTGCTAAGTGGATGAGTTTAATTGATGATCTGTAAGTGTGATGAAAAGAGAAAAGTGGGAAGAGATTCTAAATGAATTCCAGGTTAATGACTAAAAATGTTGAGTTGGTTACTATGAATAGATGCTTTAAACTGTATGTTGAGATGAATTGTTACCATTTGATGTCAATACTTACATTATATCTTAGTGAGATATAGAGTATGAACTGTTGTAAATTTTGAGCTGAAGAGGGTGCAGCTAAGTCGAGTTACTGCCTCAAGTAGTACCACTGCAGCAGAGCTTTCTTCACTGCGGCGAGACCGTTGTAGTGGCTAAGTGACCGCTGCAGTGAGAGGCACTATCCATTAAGTAGGCCAGTTGTCACCTGTGTGGAGCTAGTGCACATAAGATGGTTTTTATACTTCGATATGATGTTGAGGACTTGTTTTATATCATATTTTCTTTGATTATATGTTATTATGTAAGTGATAACACTCAAACTCACACCTCCAGATGAAGTATGAAGCGGATGTTGTCAATAAAGAACTCAACTAAGAGGTTGGGGTCGAACCCACATAGAATATGGAAGATCAAGACTAATACCGGTAAATGAACTTGTTGGTGAGTTATCTCCACATTGGGGGGTTTAAGGAAAAAAATGTTAAAGAAAAGCTTATGGTTGTGATTTAAATCAAGATTTGAAAACAACTAGGGTAAGTGTCCCCATAGGTTCATAACTACATCAGGTATACACACGTGATCAATCCCAACGATTACTTGTAGAACTAATAACTAGGGTTCATCCAAATGACTGGTTCGTCCCTATTGGATGACTATACTCAATCACCAGGTCAGGTCTCATGAGCGATTTCAAGCTAACCATTATCAATATGTTCCAAATTTAACTATCCTGCGACCACACCTCAAGTTAATACAATGATCATAAGGATCAAGGCTTTGTTATAATTCTCTTTTCCTAATCCCTACTACTCTAGGTTCAATAAAGTAAACAATTTGGGCAAGTCCTAACGTTGTACACGGTTAAGAAACTTTTAAACATGAAGAGAATACAATGAAACTTTTCGCATTGGTTTTGAATCACTTTTGTGCAACCCTAATTTCTTAATCCGACATGGTTCCCACAACCCATAGTTGTTGAGGTTTTAGCCTCTCATGGTTGTAAGATTGTAATTTGCATTCATAGACAAGCACATAATTAAATACTTACAACAACAATTGTAAGGAAATCATATTTGATTATCAAAGAACAACCTCAAGAACAATGTAAGAAATCAAGAATTTGATCCCAAGAATTGCTCCTATAAACTCGGTAAAAATTCACAAAAGTAACTATTCACACGTCTACTAACTTAGTTCTGTCCTTCTCTAACTAAAATAAAACATAAAGTATATTTATACAGACATTAGAAACCTTTTCCTAAGCTAATAGGGAGTTTTCCATATCCAGTGCCGTCTGTGCCACGATTTGTCCTATGACACATAGCAGGATTGTACGGGTCATACCTGCTGTCTGTAAGTTCTTGGCTTCTACAGATTTGGCTAAGTGTTGGTGTGCTAGTATGACTTGTACCTTCATCCTATGAGTCGTACATTGCTTCTATGGTTTTGCCCTGAGAACTTTGGCAATCTTCTGGAATTCTTCACGAGTGTTGTGGTACGACTTGTACCTTCTTGCCACGACTCGTATTGTCAATAGTGTCTGATGTTCTGCCAAGTAACAAAAATCTTCTAAAGTTCACCACGACTCCCGGTATGATTCATACATTGATGCCACGGTTCGTGAGTCCATCCATACCAAGAGTCTTTCTTCGTGCAATTTCTTCTGAATATTTTCACGACTCCAGTTACAACTCATACCATTGTGGTACGACTCGTACTGAGAGTTGTATGTTGCCTTCTTCCCAATTCAGCCTTCTGACTTTCATCATGGTTCTCAGTACGGCTCGTACAATCAAGCTATTGCTTATACTGAGACTGATACTTTGGCTGATTTTCTGCATTTAGGTTTCTTTTGCACATCTTTGCTCCAACACTTATTTTTCCTGAAATCAAAGTAAATGTACCTTATATCCATATAAACATACCTAAGTCCATGCTATTTCTCAGTTTTAAGTGTCGAAAGTGTTGTAAACTCACAGCACATCGACACCCTCAACTTAATACTTTTTCATGTTCTCGGGCAAAGAAAAACTAAACATGACACTTAACTAGAAAATAAACCTAGGACACTACAACATTATCAAACAAAATTTGCACTATGCCTCCAAAAGCTTTTGGTCCTTTTCCTGTGAACCAAATTAGCACATGCACTACAAGAAACCAAAAAACATGATAAATAGGGATCAAGACATGTCATCTAGTTATTAACAGGTAGTCAAGTCATCACCATGCTTTTCACACAGATCACTTGTAAAGTTAAACACAAACCATGTACCCTCACAGTAAACGAAGTCCCCCACTCACAGATATAGAAAAATATATGTCATGGGACTGAACAAATGAGACTCTCACTCTCACAAAGAAATTTCAAATACTACATATTGGATACCATAGGCTTGCCCTTATTTTCTTTACTTCGTTCTGTCAGATGGTTAGGTTAGGATCACTATAGGACTTGCTTTGACTTGTAATGTAGACTTTCGAGGTGGGTAAAGTAGATATGGAATCTTTTGAGTGACTAAACCCCTCCTTGGCACTACATACATGTAGCTCCATTTTTTAAATTTTTTTCCCCTTTTTTACTTTTCCACTTTTTCCTCCCTTTTCACCCTATTTCTGCACTTGTATGAGTGTGTTGTATTTTCAAACTTTTTCATGCATTACTCTCTTTTTATTTTTTATTTTTCAACTTTTCTTTCTTTTTTTTCTTTTCTTTTGTCACATCACACCTTATTTTTCACTTTTTTTCTCTTTTCTCTCCCTTTTCACCTTCCCAATCTCTATGCACCCCTACTCTAGCCACCCTCAACTTAGGCACCTAAGTTGAGGTTCACAATGTCCAAGGAGGGACCAAGGCCAAACAGATTCATTCTAAAAATGGGTATAGTTAATCGGTTAATCAATGAAGAAAATAGTCTCTTTAAGGCTCAAAAATTTGGATCAAGGGAATTATATGATTTCGGTAGGGTTATTGTCACGCCCCGCCTTGGGGGGTATGACTGGCACCTGGTGCCCTACTAGGACCTAAACTGGTAGACTACTGAACCTAAGCACATTTGGTGCCTGGCTGGCTCTAACTCGGATTCCTGGAATCAACGGGCTATATAACGGCTGTAAATACAGCCTCCGGCCGACTGGGCCTATAGCCACCTGCTTCATAATATTAGCTCACCAGAACCCTATTCTTATACGGAAGCCTATGCGGGCGGACAAGGCCATCATGCTATCTAGTTATCTCTAACTCAACATAATGGATATTGTTCATCTACGTGACCGGCAAGGTCACCACTATCATCAGAATATGGCCCCACACGGCCAATATAATCTACAATACTAAACAACTAAACAAACGCACGACCCCACACGACCTGCACCACTAACCACGGGGAGATATATATATACAATCTGCAAGCCTCTATGAATACTGATAAAATAGTCGGAACAGGGCCCCGACCTACCCATACTGCACAACAAAGAAAGAAAATGGACCTCTAGCTGTCTAGCTCTGGATGACAGGAGCTGATGACTCAATAAGCTGGCTGGAATCACGAGGGATCGGCTCCTCGTCTATGNAAGTACATTTTTCCTGCAAAACAACGCTAATCATGTTGGTTAGTATAAATTCACAGTTTCCTACAATTTACATGAGAATGTACAAACATTGTTAGATAAAAAAGACAAAACGACGTATCTGAGTATCACTTGGGCATATAAATATGCCCAAGATCACTTACCATAATATTCTCCATCTCTATTAGACCTTACAATATTGATCTGAGCTCTGATTTCTTCCTTTGCTTTTGTTTTTGTCACGCCCAGACCCAAGGCCTAGGTGTAGCCGGCACTTGAAGCTATTGCTGACCCAATCGAACCACATAACATGGTGTATATCACAAGCATACATCTAATCATAAGCGGAAAATAACTAAAATTAATCTTTAAAAGTCAAAATACTCAATTTCTAGAGAAGATTTTCCAAGTTTACATAACATGAGAAATAATCAATGAAGCCTCTAACATAATAGATTAACTATTTTACGGGGACAAATCACCTGGCATACCTCTAAATTGACATCTAATAGATATGAACAAAAGAGTAATCCCAAAACAAGTTGGGCTCACCAATAACAAGATGAAGTGGGATACTAACGAGCAACTTGATCATCGGTATAAGTATTTGAATCAATATTATAAAACAGTGCAGCGTTCCTAGCCAAAGGGACATGAGTACATATGATCGTACTGTATGCAAAGAAGCTGAGTGAAACATAACGTAGCTGAATAATAAAAAAGGGCAATCGAGATATGGACATAGCATAAAGGAAATCAAGGATATAAAAATCAGTAAGTAGACCCTTTAAAAATCATGTTTTCATATCATTATGGGAGGCTCTTATCTTAACCGACATAAATCACCATATAAACATGGAGTCTGCTCTTTGCCCGATCATCTAAGCCATCTCATACCTTGTTGGGTTATGAGACATACATATCATAGTGCTAGCAAGGATCCATAATAGCCCTCACCAAGGGCATATAAGAGTTGAACAAACCAACGAAAATGATCCATCATCCTATGTTGGCATACGTAGTTTCGGCATGAAGCCTTCTCGGTTATTAACATTATTCCCTATTTTATTACATAATATGATTTAGTTAAAATCATAATTAAGCAATAAAGCTTTTCATTATAAGTCATTATCATATCATAATCATAGTTCTTCATTATCATAAGACTTTAAATTCATAAGTCATCATGTCATATTCATTGTATATTAGAATCATTGAGACTTATCTTTTAAATGGGAAATAATAAATCATAGTGTTTAGTCCTTTTCAGCAAAAGGACTCATAAGACTCATGGAAAATCAAGGATAATCATAATACATATGTAGGAACTTGAAGATTTTTGAAAATCATTTATCATGGACATAATGTTCTTGAGCTTAACCCTAATAATTCAAGGAGGGTTTTATGTGCAAATTTCATGAAGAATGATGTGGGGAATAAAACTGTCACGCCCCGCCTTGGGGAGTATGACTGGCACCTGGTGCCCTAGTAGGACCTAGACTGCTTACCAGTGAGCCTAAGCACATCTGGTGCCTGGCTGGCTCTATCTCGGATTTCTGGAAACAACGGGCTATATAAAGACTGTAAATACAGCCTCCGGCCGAATGAGCCTATAGCCACCTATCCTGCAACTTCAGCTAACCAGAGACATACTCATAAAGGGGAACCTATGCGGGCCGACAAGGCCACCATGCTGTCTAGTTATCTGTAACTCAACATAAGGAATACTATATATCTACGTGACCGGCAAGGTCACCACTATTATCAGACTATGGCCCCACACGGCCAACACAATCAAAAATACTAAACACCTGAACAACGCACGGCCCCACACGACCGGCACCACTAACCACAGGGAGATGTATATATATACAATCTGCAAGCCTCTATGAGTATTGATAAAATGGCCGGGAAAGGGCCCCGACCTACCCATACTGTATAACAAAAGAAAATGAACTACACCTCTGAATATCAAGCTCTGGATGACAGGAGTTGATGACTCAATGAGCTGGCTGGAATCACGAGGGATCGCCTCCTCATCTATGAGTACCTGCAGGCAAGTAATGTAGCGCCCCAACGGGCATCAGTACCACTGGTACCGAGTATGCAAAGCAACTGAACACATCTGAATATAAACAACATAACTAGCAACTCTGAATAGCAGGAA
>JACEIK010001437.1:41625-52193 GCA_018107945.1 Datura stramonium | reverse complement strand
GAGAAATATTCACTTTAAGGCTAGGAGTATATTGACACTAATTTGGAGCAATTCCACTTACCTTAGCCCGGTAGCGCGACGATTTGTCGGCCGAATTTCACGAAACTAAATCCGTAGGAATGCTCCATGTTGCTAAATACCTCGGTATCTGAGGTTAATTTGAGTTTGGATCGCGTTTGACGGCGTAATCAAACGATAATTATCAAAAAACCTCACGTACCCTTTGTTTTTCGCGACTTCTCTGGAAATTATTTGATTTAAATGAATTAAACCGAAGTCGGAGGCTTTATATACTTGAGCCTAGACAGGGCCAATGTGTCACGGGGCCAACGCGGAGGCCCACCCTCCGTGACACGTTGCCATCGCGGAGGGGCTCTGCCCCGGCTCCTTCTGTGATGGTTCGATGGATTTCTTATCCGGTCTTTTCCCGGGCCTTTTTCTAGCATGTGTGGCACTCTAATACTCTTAACCAACATTCGAATAGGCCATCTATGTGTCGGGAATTTTACGGGGTGTAACAAAAACAAAGTGTTTCCACACAAGAGATATCTTGCATATGTTTAAACGCTCCAAATATCAAAGAGGAATCTGATCTTGGAAGGAGAAGAACCACAAGAACCTTTCTTGATCTTGCAGATGGGTTCTCTCGAAAGCCCTAGGTTTTGATTGTAGATTCTTCCTTAGGATACATAATCAATTGTAGAATAACTTGAATATCATGAGAGTATGATTACCTTGATGTGAGGAGGTATATTTCCTTTGATAGATCTTGTTAAAAATCAAGTCTTGAACCCTAGAAGTGAGTTCTCGATTCCTGCTAGAGATAGGAAGATGGTTTTGATGTTAGAATCATGAACATTATTCATAGATTTATGTTGTAGTATGATGGAGAATACTTACATAGCCTGTGGAGGGTTAGAGATAGCTCTAAAGTTGATAGGATTGATCCAGAGACGAGAAAAATAACAAAACAAGAGTTCTAGGAATCTTTTAAAAGCCTTGAAATTCTCAAGTGACGGTCCAAATGGTGAGTCGTCAGTTGGTCGACGGGCTGCGGGCTTTCCCATTGTATTTGGGTGTAATTTTGCATTTTTTGGGCCAAATAATGGCCCAAATGATGAGCTGTCGGTTGGTCGATGGATCATAGGCTTGGCCGTCATTTTTGGGTGCAATTTTGCAGTTTCTGGCCCAAATGATGGCCCAAATAATGAGTTGTTGGTTGGTCACACGGACCGTCATTCTTTTCGTCAAACCTAATAGTGCTCCACTAAACTTCTCATAACTTTTTACTTCAAAGTTCAATTGATGAATGGTTGGATGCGTTGGAACAAAGACTAGAAAAAATTTAATTTGATAGTCATAAGGAACCTAACTTTTTATATAATGGGAGTAACGGTCATCTAAAATTGACCTTTGTAAGAACTTACATGACAGCTCAATCGGAGAAAGACTCTCAACTCATCTTTGTGCTAGAGGTTCCTTATGAACTTAATTCGCATCTAATGCACTTCCCACACTTAAGAATTTACCTTAACACCTAGTTTCTCTAAACGTCACCCTTCCAAACACTTGACAGTAATGGACTAAGTTCGAAAACTTTCTTTGGGAGTTTGGGGTATTATAGTATCTCCCCCTTGGGATCATTCTTCCTCGAAAGATGACTGAGGGTACTAGTATTCTCTGAAATCCTATAGAAATTTTGCCAGAGTTTTCTTTGTAATGGTCACCATCCCTAAGTTCACAATATGCATCAACCAACCAAAAACAACATCATAAGCCTCACAGGGCATCAAAAGTGCATAGGAATGCAGGGACACATAAAAAAACATAACACAGTCTCTCTTCAGCCTAATGATGCATGGGAAGGAATGAAATTTCTCAAGCTTACCTTTCTCTTCCTTTTATTATCATAACTCATCATTCTTGTTATGAATTTCATAACCTTTTTAAAGAAATGGAATCATAGGCACAAGTCATATGAGACATGTAGATTTTTGTATAGATATAACATAACATGAGTTTACTTAGATTTGGAGGTCACAACATGAGACATAAATTCATAGAGTCTAGCATGATTTCATTTAAACATAAGGGAATAACATAACATAGAGTTTGAAACCTTATAGATCGTAAGCACAAACATGAGATATGGAGTCAAAAAATTCATATAGTGAGATTAGGATCATTACCTCTCGCATGTTCTTCTTGTTTGAGGAATAAGTGAGGATATTCAACCTTTATGTCATTTTGGGCTTCCTATATAGCCTCTTCCTACATTGTGGTTTGTCCATAGTACTTTCAGATATGCTACTTCTTTAGTTCTTAATTTATGAACTTGGTGATCAAGAATGGCCACACGAGTTTCTTCACAAGTCAGACTTTCTTTGACACCTATATTCTTAATAGGGAAAACAAGGGATGAATCCCCCCCACATTTCTTTAACATATAAAAATGGAATATTGATGTATTGATGCCAGCTCTGTAGGCAATTCCATCTCATAGGCTACCAACCCAATTCTTTACAATATCTTATATAGACCAATATATCTGGGACTAAGTGTAACACTCAAAAAGTTCCTACAATCAAGCCCTATACTTGTAGTAGAATCAGTAGAAAAATCTGCAAAATTCCTCAGAATGACACATTGTATGAGTCATGGTTAGAAGTCACGTGTCGTAGGAGCCGTGGAAAGTAGCAATTTCTCCTATTCTAGTGATAACTCATGGTATGAGTCGTAGGAGGTAGTAACTTGTTGTGGTATCGTTCTTGCTAAAGAAGCCCAAATACAAATGAAAGGTGAACTGGCCCATACAATGAGTCGTGGTTGGATGGCATGACTCGTTGTTTCCTACAATGAGTCGTGGTGAGGCCCGTGGTTGGAGACTAGAGAACTAGAAAATTCAACTAGCAATCAATAGAAGGAAACCAGGAGTTGTTTATTAAAGAGTGTATTAATGGGTTTAACCTTAGCCTAGGTCCTTATGCTTTCATAACTACAGTAGATTTGAAATCCTCTCTCAAGATCAAGGCTAGGGTTCTTCATCAAATCTCTTCCAATCTTCTTAGGCATTCAAGACAAGTTTAGGAGTCAATTACCTAGGTATGTAGGGTTATGAATGGGGAAAATTGTTCCACCCCAGCTTCATCCCAATTTTTGTGAACTCAAGTCTCTAAGAATGCCAAGTTAAAATTCTAGGGTTTTACCCAATTCCATGAAATCTTCCATGCTATCTCTATGGGTTCAATTCTCTCATGTTTCACTTGATGTTTTATGGCTATTAGGGCAGATTTGACCCTCAATTTACTTCCTAATTCATAATTTCAAGTTTATGAAGATTAGGCCTTATTAGCATGATTTATGAATTTCAAGCTTATGAGTCCAAGATTTCTAGTATGATGAATTATCCAAGTATGCATGAATGTTTACGAATTCTTAAACTTATGATTTCATGATTTTGAATTATAAAGCTTATCCAAAGTAAATGATTCAAGCTATGTTTTGAGAATATAATTATGAGCTATATACATGTTTTGGGAGTAGTGTCTAGCACCGAGTAAGCCAGGGATTTTGAGGACCCCGTTCTCATAATTACGTGCCACCATAGGTATATATACTTATTTGGGACCTCTCAAGAGAGTGCTTCCCCTGCTCTAGGGCATACCAGTGATATCACACCTCCATCGTTCTTTGCCCTAGAGAAGTTTGGGACGACTCTGCCCACTTGAGCGAAATAGTTTGGGCATCATGTAATCTCTATCATGATGGTGTCGGTTATGAAGAAGCCTCCCATTATTCCTTATGTTTTCAGATACTTAGGTTCATGTGTTATGATATCTTGCTTTATAGTATATTTGACCCATTGATCCATTTATGATTTTTCACTTATGATTTCAAGTATAGCACGCTATAAGATTTCTATTTCCAATCACTGGGTCATGATGCTTAGCTTATGATGAATAGCTCACGATTATATCTATTTTAGGATTATGGCTTTTAGCAGACGTCCTTACTCTAATGCTCTATCTTTTTTTACATTCATAATTTCAGATTATCATTTTGCTAGAATGTTTTACTTTCTCTGCATAGTTAGTATATTCAAAGTATTGATTGCATACTCTATGCTATATCATCTCACAATATAGGTTTGGGTGATCCTTCTAAGCCTTGTCGTTAGCTCGCTCCCGCTCAATCCAACTTTATCCCAGTTTTGGTGAGTCCTCATGATTCGAGAACATCAGTTTTGATTATTTCTATTTTGTGCATGTCTTTTAGTTTCAGACTTAGCAAGCTAGTTAAGGGTGTTGTCCCATCAGCTCATGAGTCTTTTACAGGCTTTTCAGACAGCTTGTATAGATGTTTCAGCAATGTTGTTTCATGTTTACATTTATGTTGATAAGCTATGCAGCCTTCTGCTCATATCATGTTCATGCTTTATTTCCTCTTAGTAATGCTCTTATTCATGCTATGTATGTGCCATGGGTTAGCTTAGAGCCGTTCGTGGTTCTAGGTCTCGTGTCTCAATCTGGATCCTTGCTCGGATCATGAAAAACTTGGTATTAGAGTAATGTTTAGGTATGTCTTAGGGTTTCAAAAAGCCACATTTAGTAGAGTCTTTTCCATGGGTGTGAAGCGCACCACACTTATGGGGAAGAGGCTACGATACATTATAGGAATTTTATCTTCTTTAATACTCTACGTCATGCGATGGAGTACATCTCTTTATTCCTCTAACTCGTGCTATACGCATTTATAGAAATGTTCCTCCCCACCGAGTCAATGGAAGAAGAAATGGCAATGGAAATGGCCATGGCAATGGAAATGGAGATGGTCATCAGCTAGCTCCACCAGCTCCAGTTGATCCGTTACCTGAGCAGATCACTCATGCCAAGTTTAGGGCAACATTTCAGATGTTAGAACAGGTGATGACCGCCTAGATCAATCAACAGGCTATAGCTCATGTGAACCAAAATGGGAATGCGGCAGCGACTAGGGTGCGAGACTTCATTAGGATGAACCTACTTGAGTTTCATGGGTCAAAGGTCGATAAGGATCCACAAGAGCTTATTGAGGAGATCCAGAGATTATCCAGGTGATGGGTGTTTCAAGAGAGAGTAGTGCAGATTTGGTCTCCTATAAGCTCAAGGGGGTTGCTCATATTTGGTTCCAGCAGTGGAAGGAGAGCAAGGGAGTTAGTGCAGTCCCTATTGGCGGGGACAAGTTTGTTACATCTTTCATGGACAGGTTCTTCCTTGAGAGTTGAGGGACGTAAAGGAAGCCGAGTTCGTAAACTTGAAGCAAAATGACATGACTGTTCAGGAGTATGCCCTAAAGTTTACCCAACTTTCCAAGTATGCTATCGAGATGGTTGCTGATCTAAGGGCTCGTATGAGAAAGTTTTTGAATGGGGTGGAAGATTCATTGGTCAAGGAGTGCAGGATTGCCATGCTGATTAATGATATAGATATCTCTCGACTAATAATATATGCCCAGCAGATAGAGGCAGAGCAAATGAAGGAGAAGGAGAGAGAGGCCAAGAAGGCCAAGAAAGGGAGTCATGGGAATTTCCAGAAGAGATTTGGTAGTGGACATCACCCTCAGTTCCACCAGAGGTCATCAACCGCAGCCCGTCATCAGTCAGCGTTCCATCCAGACCTTAAGGAGATTGATGTTGGCCATATTTCTATGCCCATTTACCTTGTTTTTGCCCATATTTTACCTTGTTTTGAGTTTATAGTCCTTAAGAAATGCATAAATTTATATATTTATGTGTTTTTTATGCTAACAAATGATTTGATGTGTTTTGAGAAGGAAACTAAGGATAAATGACCCAAAACGAACCAAGATTGAAGGTTTAAGAAGTTGAGAAGAATGTTGGGGCGCTATGACTGGCGCCCAGCGCCTAGTCCTCAACTTCATAAGATAATTACATCATTTCTGGGGCTATGGCTGGTGCCCCATGCCAAGTCCTTAACTTCAGAGGATGTTCATTCAACACCTTAGCGAGATGGTGGGTATTGATCCCCAGAGCTTCCCAGACTTGAGAAAATTCCCAAAATTCTTGTGAGATAGAGGAAGCCACACGCTAGAGGGATCATAATGTTCAAGAATTTGACTAACACTCTGATGCTATGGTGAGAGTGGCACGATAGAGGTGTTAGAAGTGAGGAAAAGTGATTAAGTCCTTGGTGAGATGGTTAGGGTGGCGCAGCAGACCTGTCTGGGCTAAAATTATTGATTTTAAAGCTAAGTGTTGGAGAGCAGAAGTGTCATTTGAAGACTTAAGTATAAATACATCCTCTAGGGCATTTGTTAACAATCTTTGGATCATTTTTACCCTTTGTATTTCATTTATGGAGGCTTGTAAGCCGTTTGGAAGGAATAAAAAGTTCTAAACTAGGTTCTTCTCTTCTTTACTATTTTATTTCGAATGATGATGATTAAGTATTTGTTTTTCCACTTGTCTGTGAGTGGCTAAACTCATACTCTAGGGTTTTGTCCATGATGGATGGTTTATTATTGAAAAGACTAATTTAATCTAGATTCAATTCTTCTTCTATGGTTGTTTGTATTTATTTATTTTAAATTGCTTATTTATGAGACTAATCACCTTATAAGTAAATCTGTTGGCTTTCGATTGAACTTGGGATAGGGAATTGAAAGATTTAAAGGTAAATACATAACAGGAATTCAAAGACCCTCGAACTCATTGGTGAGAGGATAGAAGTAGTAGTTGAGGATAGGGATATACCCTTCAATCCTGTTTAGTTAAAATACAAGTAGGAATAATCATCGTTTCATGTTTCTCCTGCGACCATAGGGATATAGGCGTTAGGGTTCATAAAATAGTTCTTGGATGCTAGGGATAGTGGAAAGGAATGGGTTAGTAACTTGCAACGGAGTGAAAAATGGGGAAAAATGAGGGGATTTCAGGGTTAAAAGGANAAAATAGTTCTTGGATGCTAGGGATAGTGGAAAGGAATGGGTTAGTAACTTGCAACTAGCAATCATAGGAAGAATCTTTCTAGTGTAATCCCGTCTTGAAAACTCAACCTGAAATTGCAAAGTGCCAATTCCTTAGATTTTCATCATCATTTGAAGTAAAAATAAGTTTGCAATCGCTTTAGTTAATTTTACTTTTAAAGCTTTTAGTACTTTAATTCTCTAAACCATTCTCCCATTACAACTGTTTGCTAGAATAGCTAAATAAGAATCAACCTTGAACGATTAAACTGATAAGTCTCTGTGGGTACGATAATTAGGGCTTCCAGTCCTATATTACTTAACGACCACGTGCACTTGGATGATATCATGTTTTTGGAGCCGTTGCCGGAGACTTGGTGCTTGATGGGAGGCAACCTATCTTTTCTAATATTTTTACATTTTTCTTTATTTTATAGAGACGAACAAGGATTTAGAGGCAAAAAGAGCTAGGAAAATGAGATAAAAAAGTGTAAGTTCGGGTGAGATACCTGGCGTGGGGCTCCAGGTGTTAAACTTTAGAAGAAAAACCAAGGACGAGCAGTCTTCTCGAATTTTTGGATGCACTCTCCCTTTAAGTAGCTGAAACCTCTGTGTGGAAAAGATCAGACAGGTTGGTGCTATGGGTGGCATGCCGCGCCAACCCCAGTCCCTGAAGAAACTCTTTTTTATACTAAGTATGGGGCCTCTTGGCCAAAATATTTTTGGTCAAATTGAGTCAATGTTGACCTAAAGACCTTAAAATTACCAAAAACCCAAGACCCACTCCTTTATTTAAATTTCCACTCATCCTTTTCCATCACAAAGTTGAAAAAAAGCAAAAATTCTCTCTCCTCCCCCTCTTAAACTCATAAGTCTCTCCTCCCTTCTCCCTTCTATTGTTGTCTTCTCCAAGGTTTGGTAAAGCTCCTCCTCTTAACTCAAGTAAGTATCTTTCTTCTCTTTTATTTAGATAATGTTGAAAGCATGCTCCCACACCCTTCTTCCCCATGATTAAAGGCCAAAATCACCATTGTTGGTGAAAAGATTAAGTTTCATTTTGTGGGTTTCGTGAGCTTTAGTTTCTTAAATTATTCTATGATAATGTGTATCCTTGTTAGGTTAACTTATTTTTGGTAGAATGTATTGATTTGAAGTTGTGGGATGAACGGGGATGTTGATTTGAATTCATGGATTTGGTGGGTAGATGCATTAATGGTAGATAGAGAATGTACAGGGGTATTGAATTCTTAATGGTGAATAAGTCTTGAGTTGTTGAATTTCATGATTAGTATGGATGGTAGTAAATTATTTGTTGGGTTGTTGAATGAATTGAATAATGCTACTTCCATGTATGAATTACTTGAATTAAGAATTGAAGAAGGGAAAATGAGAGAGATGGCCAATTGAGGCATTCTTGCAAAGATAAATATGAGGGGAGAATTGAAGAATTCATGAACTTGGTCATATTTAGAGTTGGTGAATAAATTAGTGTTGTGAGATTAGATGATGGTGGGGGAAGTCTTGACTACTCCATTGGACAAAGTCTCACTGTTATGCTAGTGAATTAAGTGTGGGGTCAGTCTTCCACCTTTAACATTTAATTAACTAGCCTTGTTATTCATGAACTAATTTTGTGTAACAATTGATTTTTGCTTGACAGGTATCATGGCACCGAAAGGCAGCAAAGGAATGGAGATTGAGGTTGCAGGCAAAAGTCTAAAGAGGCTCCGAAAAAGTACAAAGGGAGCTAGTTCACCAGCAGCCAAGGCTAGCCCTGCTAGACAATTTGGAGCACAGGCTATAGAGCCTCATGGGTTACCTGGTTCAACACATAGAAGGAGGCTAAGTATGCTCCTAAAATTGGATCGATGAGGGCTGCCTGGCTCTTAAGTTCCCCCCTATTAGGGACAAGCTCCGTGAGTTGGGAGTTGGGTACATCTTTGCTGAGCTAGAGGAGTGCAACCTCACCTTGGTGAGGAAGTTCTACACAAACTAGGACACATCATTTTAAGAAAGCACCAAAGTGAAGATAAGGGGTCAGGTGGTGCGGTTCAATTACAAAGGTTCAATGCTTTCCTTGGCACACCTATAGTAGACCCTTCAGAGTACTTTTTATTTCTTGAGAGGCCTCCTTATCACAACATCCTTCACACTCTATGTGGTGAGCACTCATCTGCCCGATGGGCAAGGGACCATGAGGGCACTCACTCCACACTTGTGTTCTCCTATTAAACAAGGAGGTGAAAGTTTGGGTGAAGATAGTTTGTGCCGTGTTTGTCCAAGAGCTCACATGATAGAAATCATTAGAGAGCGAGTTGTGCTTGTGTACATGCTTATGAAGGGGATACCAATTAACTTTGATGCGGTGCTCCGGGATAATATAAGGAGATCATGGGAAAACTATAGGTGGAAATGTTGCTGTGCTAGTCTCTTGACCCAATATTTGCGAGAAGGAGGCATTGAGGAGGACGAGGAAGATCTTCACTTACCTCTAACAGGGCACTTGGCAGGGAAGATGGCTGATGTTACAAAGCTGAAGGAGACCACTTCCACAGCTCAAAGCCTCACTATAGCTGATTGTCAAGCTCGTGATGAGAGATGGTAGGGTAGTATATTTTGGATGCTTGACTTGCAGTTGAGGATAGGAGGCCGGCCCATCACAACTGAGGAGATATCATCCCTTGAGGATAGATATCCACTCATGGAGAGTGCTATGTAGATGTGCAGAGTGGACATACCTTTGAGGAGCCTCTTGATGATGATAAGGCCATAGTGATCACTGATGGTGTCAATGATCTGGATAATGATGAGGAGTATGATGCTACTATGGGTGCCATGTAGGTTGATGGCAATGATGATGAGGATGAAGATAAGGATTACAATCTTGATGATGATGCTTAGCAGCCGAGGAAGTTCTGTTTACCCGACTTTTTGATATGACTGTGTGTGCAATGAGGACTTAAACAGGTCCCACACTTAAACAGGTCGAAATAGCTCCTATAAGATGACTGATGTTACAAAGGTCGACTTCTTGTTTGTTTTTTTTGATTTCTATATTTGTAGTAGGTCATAGCATATTGTTACTCCCTATAGTAGTAGCTTTATAGTTTGTTAAGTCTTGGTCTGTAATAGCTAGTGTGATGCTGATGACTTGTGATGCCTTGGGATGTTGGATACTCTGTTTGTCTTTAGTAGCTATGAGTGTTAGTTTATAGTTTAATCTTTTTTTTTTGCATTAGTTTAATTTTAGAGTCTAAATGTTGTTGGTCAAGGGTGAATATGTCTATTGAGCTTTGTTTGAAAATTATTTGAACTTGGCATACCTCACCCAACCTTCGATTTTTCTTATGGCCTCAGTTCTTTCTGGTTATACCCCAAAAGCGCAAAGATCAGACTCAAGAGTTGAAATGGAGAGTAGTTAGATGGTGCTGGTTTTTGTCTTGTTTTGTGTGGATTTTCATGTTCTGTTGTTGTGCTCGAAAAAAAAAATTGTGACCCTGTGTTAGTGTATGTTTTGTGTTGTAAGTATTGTGAAGCTGTTGTGTGCTGTTGAATGTTGTTAGCTGGTTGTGTAAATATTTTTTTATCGAAATCATCGATATTTT
>JACEIK010001437.1:27915-38679 GCA_018107945.1 Datura stramonium | reverse complement strand
CTTGGTTTTTCTTCTACGATAATTTGTAAGTTGCAATTATGATTTATTCACTATTTTATGATTGATATGAACATGAGTAGCTAAACCCATAACTAGGTTTGTGGGAACCAAGATAGATTAACACACATAGGTAAAATACTTAGTAATTCTTTAACGGGGTTTAATGCATGTATTTTTTTTCCCTTCGTTTTGATTGATTCTTGACAGTTGCAGACGTTAGGACTTGCCTTATTCTTACTTACCGGGTGAAGGAGGTAATGAATGGGATAAGGGATTAAAAATGAAGATTTAAGGCTATCAACCCTCATCTAATAACTTGAACTTGTCTGGGGATAGCTAATCTGATACGAAGGGTAAGGGTCAATTAAAGTACATCCATATACAGACTAAGTTGCATGGTGATAATCATCTAGATAGGAGACCAACCGTTTAGGTGAACCTAACTTACTAGTATTGCATGTTAAACACCGGAATAGATCACTAATATATAATCCTTGTGGTTATGAAGTCTTAGGGAACACAATCCTAGTCAATTCATTAATTGAATGCAAATCAAATTTTATCTAAGCATTCAATAGTTTTACTTTTGCTTATTACTCTATATGTTTCCCCCTTTGGAAATAACTAACTCAATAGTAATAGTTATTCTCATTAACTTAAGTTCTTACCATATTCCCTATGGGATCGACCTNTACCATATTCCCTATGGGATCGACCTCAACCTTTGTTGGGTTCTATATTAGACAATCGACCACTTATATCTCAATTGCGAGGGGTAATTTGGGCGACATTAAATTTTGGCACCATTGCCGGGGAATACGGCTAAGGCTTTTGTTAATTGTGTTTGCTTTACTATTGGTTCTTATTTCCTTTTTACTTTTTTTTTGTTTTTGTATCTAACAGGTCTTACCCATGGAGGAGTTATTGTTTCACGATGACTTAGCAGCCGTTTTGATGGACATTGGAGCTGAGGAGATTCATGGGAGTGCGGAGATTGTAAATACACTTGCTGGCATGGGGTCATACACTTATGCTCCAAAGAAGATGGATCTTGATTTAAAGAATTGGGTGACTCCACCGACCAAGCCATCTATTGAGGAGCCTCCAATGTTGGAACTCAAAGCACTCCCATCCCATTTACAGTATGTATTTCTGGGAGCTGGTAACACTTTACCAGTCATTGTTGCAGTTGACTTGGAGGAATGGCAAGTGGAGGCTTTGGTCTCCGTCTTGAAGAGACACAAAAAAAGCCATTGGGTGGACCATTGCAGATATTATTAGAATCCTAGCCGGTATTTTCACTCAGAAGATCCAGCTAGAACCAGATTGTATTTCGAGTATTGAACATCAGCGCAGGTTGAATCCACTTATGTAAGAGGTGGTCAAGAATGAAATCATAAAGTGGTTGGATGCAGGTGTGATTTATCCTATTGCACACAGCAAATGGGTGAGCCCAGTCCAATGTGTACTGAAAAAGGAAGGAATCACGGTGGTCCCAAATGTGAACAATGAGCTCATTCCTCTAAGACCAGTCACTAGTTGGAGAGTATGCATGGATTACAGAAAGCTAAACCGATGGACGTATAAAGATCACTTTCCGATGCCATTCATGGACCAGATGTTAGACAGACTTGCAGGTATAGGATGGTATTGTTTCCTTGATGGTTATTCGGGGTACAATCATATTTTTATAGCCCCTGAATACCAAGAGAAGACCACATTCACTTGTCCATATGGTACATTTGCTTTTAAGAGGATTCCGTTCGGGTTGTGTAGTGCACCCGCCACTATTCAGCGTTGCATGATGTCTATATTTTCTGACATAGTGGAAGACATCATTGAAGTCTTTATGGATGATTTTTCTGTGGCGGGTGACTCATTCGAGGAGTGTCTGGCTCATTTGAGCAAGGTGCTTCAGAGATGCGAAGAGACAAACTTGGTGCTTAACTGGGAAAAATGCCATTTCACGCTCAAGGAATGAATAGTGCTAGGTCACAAGATTTCTGGTAAGCGTATGGAGGTAGACCGGGCTAAGATTGAGGTAATTACTAGTCTTCCACCTCCAATTTCTGTGAAAGGTGTTCGAAGATTTTTGGGTCATGCAGGTTTTTACAGAAGATTCATCAAGGACTTCTCAAAAATTGCACATCCATTGTGTAAACTACTCGAGAAGGAGGTGAAGTTTGTTTTTGACGAGGCATGTTTTAAGGCGTTTGAATATCTTAAAAAGAGAGACAGATAGCCAGCCTGAGGCTATAGATGCAGCGGATACCTCCACACTTGCCAATGTTCCCGAGTCATCATCTACAGCAGCAACACCCAGACCACCAGTTGCGCCTCCATGAGCCACTACAGTCGGCCTAGTTACAGTTTCACAGGAGTTCTTAGTTGATATGGCTAGGTGGCTGGCAAAGGCTTAAAAGCAGCAGGCACACACGACTCTACAGGTAAAAGTGCTGATGGAGCAGGTAAAGCCGTGGGTGTCGAAGGAGTTAGAGACATTGTCCAGTTTGGTGCATGGCTGATTAGATGCTTTTGAGAAGAGAATGGATGAGCTCCTTTCACAGTTACAGGTGACTGATTAGTCAAGATGTTACTCAGCGTTAGGAGCGCTCAGAGCTGAGGTGCGGGACTTGGCCGCATGACAGGTAGCTGCAGTACCTCCATCGGTACTTCCCATGATAGATGACGAGTTTAAAGATGAATTACCACCGATCTTTGACTTTATCACGGAGGAGCCGGTGGCACATGATAAGGGAAAGAGGCCTCGTGAGGAGGAAATTTTTGATGATGATGCTTCTCTGCTCCGTCAGCAAAAATGAGAGCGGAGTGAGATGGAGAGAGCGGTGCATGAATCGAGAGAGGAGGCTCGACAGAGAGCCGAGACTGAGGCAGTGAGAGCTTGTGGAGAAGGAATGAGAGAAGACTAGAGATACGGTGTAGATGGGGTGCTAATCAAATAAGGATATAGTTAGTTTGTGGCAGGGTGTACTCGATCATGTGTGGCACATGTGCCAGTCATGCCCCTCCGATTTTGGAGTGTGACAATTCACACCAGAGAAATGCTTTAATTTGGCTGGGCTGGGATAGGAATTCCTTAACATCAACAAATAGTTTTCTAAAAGAGATTAACACCCATTCCTGGACACACCTGGTAGTTACTACCCTAAACTTATGCTCGAATTCTATGACTCATATCAAGTGAGGCAAGAATCGATGAAGCACTTACGAAGGGTAGATGAATTCCGGTGTCTGCCATCTTTCATGGTGCGGGGCAAGGAAATTGATATCACCACTGATGCTATCAACTCTTTCTACAAGGCAGAGCCAATTGTCCCGGGAACTGTGTTCATAGAGCATGTAGCTGCAAAGAGCCACCAACTCGAATGTGTGGCTCTAATTATTTAAAATTGGAAGCCAGTATGGGCCACTTTGGTTGGAGAAATCCCAGGCAGGATCTCTGTTTTGAAGCCATGATATGGCTAGATTTTTTTTGCTCCCGCCTCATACCCTCTAAGAATGATCAGAAGGTGCAACTGGAGGTAGCCATCCTGATAGCCTGCATTATGTCCGGAGTCCATGTAAACTTCGAGAAAATAGTCGCCGTGTAGATGAAAAGCAAAGCCTGATAGAAGGATCTCTCTATGCCATTCTCCATGATGAATAGCTCACTATATTCTAGAGCAGGGGTCCACTATTTTTCTTATGACTTTGCTAACACCGTTATCAGAGTTATTGATATTGACAAGAAGAGGGATACAAATGCCCCTAAAAGAAAAAAGAGGAGAATGCACTCATGGGATGTCCCCAAGTATTCCATGCCACATGAAAGTTATAGTGCCATATTAAAATAGGACCTGAATGAGCCCACTCTCGAAATTAAGGGACATGTTTCTGAGGAGGTGCCACCTCCAGGATTTTCACCAACACCTCTATCCTCCAGACCTAGTGCGCTTTAGAAGCTAGTTGGAATTACACGTGCCCATGAAAATCAACTCAAAAAGTTGTCAAAAAATTTGCCTGTCCTGATCTAGAAATCGGACAAAAATGCAATGAAGGATGTGTTTGATAGCCTAAACACGCTGTACTCCAGAGTCAACGTGCTTGAGGGAGTAGTGGCCTCTCCCCGGGCTGATATGAGAGAGCTAAAGTGTAAGGCCCCCATTGTAATAACCCATATTTGGTTTAGGGTTGTTTGATAACTAAAAAAATAATTAATAATAAATTGGGCCAAGCCCAAAAAAAGAAATTAATAAAGAATATAAAAGAGTTTCCAATACCAAAGACAGTAGAGTGACAGTAGCCTGAAGTAGAATACAGAAGTAGAAAAAAATGCAGTAAAAGGAAAAGAAAAAGGAATTAAAAAAAAAGAAAGGAAAAGAGGAGAAAAATTGGGATCTTTCATTCAACTTACTAAGGTAATGATTCTAAACTTTTTTATGAGATTAAAATGTAATTCTGGATAGATTTTTATGGTGTTAACATGGAGAAATTGAGAAAGTTTATCCCTAGGGTTATTCAACCTAAATCATTGATTTGATAGGGATAACATTATCAAAATTTAGTTTTGAAAAGTGTTCTGAAATCCTCTCATCAAGGAGAATATATTGGCAGTCATGGTTCGGAAATTTTGACCTGCTTACCAGAGTTGACTTTTTGGGTCAACCATTGATGCAAGTTTGACTGACTTTTAAAACAAATTCAGAGAATATTTACTCAAGGATTTTTTACTATTCTAACTCCTTTTTTGTGTAGTTTGCAGTGATCCGGAGATTCGACAACATAGTTCTGCTTTATAAGAAGGGTGCTTGAGTTGTGAATTTGAGGTAAGTAAGACTTTAAGCTTTGGTGCTTGCTTTTCAAATTAATCTTTTGAAAAAAAAGTGTTTTGTCTGCCCGGTCCATGTGTTGGGACGAGCATGTGCTTGGAAAAATCGGTGGTCTTCGAGGCCAGCAGTATATACTTTATGTTCAAGGATATTAATACTCTCGTTATAAATTTATTTTGTGGTGTGATACTGTGATATAGTTGTGAGCCATGAGGTTGGATATTTTTTATATCACTGGGAATATGTATGCTTCTTTAAAGTATTGGGTGTTGTGTATGCTTATTGAAAATACTGAGCATTGTGTATGCTTCATAATATATTTGGGCATTGTGTATGCTTCTTGACAATACTGAGCATTGTGTATGTTTCCTATATGTTTAGCACCTTATGTTTGCTTTCGTGGACTCATGGTGTGATTAATTATTGTAACTATCATTTATGACAATACCTTAATGTAAATTTTGTTGAGATATATAGTATTCTTGATAAATAATTATGTGAATTTTGTTTGAAATTTTATTATAATATAACTCTTGTGCATAATGTTTTATGCTTGTAGTGTGTTTGTATTTTCTAACACTTGTCCTAAGGGTATTTAAACTGGAGGATAAAGGATCTTACTGAGTTATATTTATGTATAACTCACTCCCTACCTGCATGTCCATGCAGATATTTTTGTTGATAACGAAGCTAATAGATGATGAGTGTGCTAGAGTCGATCCAGTTGCTAAGGTGAGCCACCGCATTAATCGTTGTGGCTTACGAAAGAGTCTATTATTGATTTAATAATATTTTCTTGTTGGGTTTACACACCTGAGTCTTTTCTAGTTCACTTAGATGCTCCATGTTCTAATGTAGGATTTGGATTTAAATGAGTTATTTGAGATTTGAATTATTCATAATTTATTATCATATTATTTGAATTCATGCCTAATTTATTAAGTATTGTGAATTAATGGTTAATGTACGAAAGTTGGGTTTGCCTGGCCGGTGGTGTGTGCTGGGTGCCAATCACATCTAGGGGGTAATTTGAGATGTGACAAAGTTGGTATTTGAGCATAGGCTTTAAGTCCTGGGTCATGGAACAGTGTTTGATAGATTCTTGTTCATGGGTATGTAGCTGTCCATATTTATGACCTTGAGGCTATCGAACATCTAAGATGTCGTTCTTTTTTTCATTCCTTATTCGTGCATTGAGCTGAATCTAGTTAAACATTGGGATGTTCCTTTTGCAGACAGGTAGGACACGCATATCCTGCTCTGCTTGATAACATAGTCGAATTGGAAGTTTTTTAGCAATATATGTGCAATTGAGAGTGACATTGAGTACATAAGACATCGTATGTATTGATTGTAATTAAGATTTGACAGGTTGTATATTTTGAGATAGCTTTATTTACAATGGTACCTCTGTAAAAAAATATTTAAGAAGTTCAGAAGTTGGTGAAATTTTTTAACGTCAGAAACTTGCGTGAATATAAAAGTGTCCAAATGATATGACTTTTGCGTAAGAACAATGTATTTAAATTTGAGGTTGTGGGTATAATTTTCTATTATGAGTCTAATCAATAAAGAAATGAAGTGTAATAGTTTACCCACATCGAAAATTATTGGGTTTTTGTGATGAAAGATATTTTGAGAAAAGTGCTTATATGATTTTTGGTTTAATAACTCTTAAAATGAATAATTATTATTAGTAATGTTTTGATATTGATTTCATAAGTGTGATTATGGTGTAAGAACAACATTTAAGTGTAATGATTTATGGACAAACATGGTAATATATTGAGTATGAAACTCAATACAAAGTGGCATGATTAATTGTTGAAGTGAGGGTAAGATGTGGTATATGAAGACAACCATGCATCATGAAAATAAATGAACCAAAAAAATTTTGGGTAAAAAAAAGGGCATGACTCTAACGAGAAAAGTAATCAATTCGCACTATTTGTCAGAATATGTTGTTTGGTTAAGCTCAAGCTTTAGAAAGACGAGTGAAACATTAATGGAATGATAGTGTAGATGAGGAAAAAAACTTGAGTACTTAAATGTATAATTTATGGGTTCTGCCCAGGTAGGGGAGTCTATATTATTGAGCAATTATCAAATACGTGTGGACACATTTCAGAGTCATGTTAGACTTACATACTGTTATAAGTTGGAATAATATACCTTGACGTTACATTTATCTCAGATTGGATGACTTCACCTTATCTTATTCTTGATTTTCATGAAAAGACAATTGAATTTTTTAGTTCGGTTGATCCTAGTATTGAATATAAAGAATTCACTTTGAATGCCTTTGGACTAAGCTATCCCATAAAAATATTGTATATATGATAAGTGATGGATATGTTTTGTACCTAACTATAACTCGGGACAACAAAGTTGAGTAACAGACTATTAAGTTAGTGTCAATGATTAATGAGTCTCCTAATGTGTTATTGAGAGCCTACACAATGTACCATATGATAGGGAGATAGTCTTGGTGTAGATTTACTGTTGAAAAATAGTTTATCTTAGTCTTTTGAAGTGCTTAATTTCTATTTGTTGAGAATAACGGTGGTGGAGGTTCAGTGTGCCTTCATTCCTGTCATTCATCCAGTCTCTTGCAACTGCGATTCCATGCAAAGTTCATTGATAAAGGAAAAATGAATAGATTGCCGTGAAGGGCGAGTATTTTTTCTATACTTAGATAATTTGTATCCTTAAATATAAGATGTTATTTGTTATTATAAGATAGAAATATTATCGAGATGACATGAGTTGAAGGAAAAAAAGGTTTGGATAATTTTAATACATGTCTAAGACTTGTTGTGGTTTATAGTTAAGTCTAGTAATTGTCATGGACCAGATGAACTGAGTATTCGAACTTTTAGCATTTTTATTATAATATTCATTAATGACACAAAAGAATATTTTCATAGTCGAAAGAAGAATGTGAAGCTATTGAATATGATTTTATGAAAATCGAGATAATATTGATTAAATACAGAAGGTTATAAATGTGAATTGAGATTTTTATGTCATGATATTTTAAACATTGTATTATCTAGTAAAAGGGTGAAGAGTTGACTGTATTATATGCACTAAGGCACTAGCATGTGTTACCATAAAATTGTCTTTGTTGGAGTAAGAAAAGTTTTTTATGCAAAGGAAATGGCTTTATTAGGGGTTGGTGATAGTTATTAAAGCCGAGGGGCTTACTTGACAGCGAATAAAAGGGGAACATCACAGTTAGAGGGTTCAATGTGTGTGAATTTGTGTTAGTTGACTTAAGAAAATTTGTTAATACAAGGTTATGATGTTTCGTACTTTTGAATTTGCAAATATATATTAAAATTGGAGTAAGAGCTAATGTTGCCAGAAGATGATACAACACAATGTACAAAAATATTATTCTTCAGTGTTTGAACTATTCATAGGTTAATACAAGTATTAGAGAATCAATAAATGATTGTATACATGGTTGTGTCCGAAATAAAGAAAAAACAAATCACTTTAGACTTTGTAGATGATCTACACATTTATTCAGATAATAGTGATCATAGCTTAGGTGAGCCTTGAGCTTGATAGGCTTAGAAATATTGACCAATTAATTCAAGTTGAATTACTTATATATCATACTAACCTGTGTGGCGATATGATTTAAGAGACAGTGCAATGGTACGAGGTGATCATATTGTCACGTGTGACAAGAGTAAGAGTACATGAAACATTTACACAAGGGTGTATGAATGTGTTTCAGTGTTGTTGTAACTGAAAGTTTTATGTGGGAGTGTATGGATGTGTTTTAGTGTTTCCATATGTGAGAGTGTTACATGAGGGTGTATGGATGAGTTCCAACACTATCATAGGCGAGGATATCTTGTAGGAGTGTATGAAGGTGTTATAGCATATGGACAAAATATAGAGGAATAAGTATGTGTTCTAGCGCAACCTTACGTGAGAATATTATGTGGGAATGTTTGAGTGTATTCCAACACTGCCATATGTAAGAATGTTTTTACTTGATTATGGTGCTTGAGCATTCTTGCTCAATAAAATCAGAAAAAGGTATGAGTCTCCACTCTCGACACTAGCCAAATGGATATTATACAGTAGTTTCTTTTGATCGAGGTTGTACCTCAAAATAGATACTAAGATGATATAGGAATTTTGTTGTTAAGGCTTTATATGGATGTAGGTGTCGTTCGCTAGTTGATGACTTGAACTTGGTTAGTCACAACTATTTTATTCAAAGTTGGTCCAACAAGCATTGAAAACAAAAAGAAGAGACGCCATTGCTACTAAACAACTTTGGACTGCTTAAAGCAAATAAAAGTCCTATCAAGGTAAGAGAGTTAATGGTATGGGGATCATGAAAGGCGGTACAAAAAATGAAAACTTTTTGACACCATATAGGAAGTTATGAGATTCGGTAAGAAAAGTAAATTAAGCTTAAAAATGTTGGTCATATGAAAATTGTATCGAATCAAAATTAGCAGAATATAGACTTCCTTGATATTCAGGAATTTTCAATTGTACATTCTAGATTGTGTGTCTATGATTAGATAATATGTTTATGGTGGTATTCATATAATTTAACACGAGAAAGTGGGACTTTATAAAAATTTGACTGACGAAGAGAGCCCAAATATCTATTGTTAATAGACTTGTGAGATAATTGAGATCATGGAAGATTACTTAAATGGAGGTATAGTGTGAAAATGATGTCGTTTGAGACATGATGTGGATATTAATGTTTTCCTCTAGTTTATGAGCTTGAGCTCCAGAAGAAAAGGCTAATATATAAAAGTTATTGTGATAGAACATGGGTAAGGACAATTTGGAATAAAAACACCTTGCTGCAAATCAGAGCAGGTAAAGACTTATTTTCAGATAAGAGTAATTTATGATTTAAATTTTTAGTGAGTGTTCGTGTATTTATAGAATTTTCTTTTACCATTTGTGGTATTATGTGAGATACTAGAGAAGGGTAACTTGGGATTCAAGCATATTGCTGATGAGAATATGGAAAACAAATTATTACAGTAGCTAAGAGACTGGTTATGCTACCAGATGTATATGTTATATTAGCGTATATGTGCTGAGAGTATATTTATGACCTGACTTATGTTATATAAATTGAGATAGTGTCGACAATTGAGAATTATGCTTTTGAGGAAGTCGTTATTGCGTGTTTCAATATATGAATTTGTTAGTTAACGAGAAGAAATGTTTTACGATCAAGTATTATGGTAGAACTATCTACTGAAAGACTACTTGAGAGATCAAGCAGGACATGTATTGTGAGTGTTAATATTCTTACACTTTAAAAAGTTTGGCCACGTTCGAGGACGAACATTATTTAAACTGGGAGAGTCTATAATAAACCATATTTGTTTTAGGGTTATTTGATAACAAAAAAAAAAGAATTAGGAATAAATTGGGCCAAGCCCAAAAAAATTAATAAAGGATATAAATTAGAGTTTCAAGCTACCAAAACCACTAGACGTGACAACAGCCTGTAGTAGAATGTAGAAGCAGAAAATAGTGCCAAGCCCAAAAAAATTAATAAAGAATATAAATTAGAGTTTCAAGCTACAAAAACCACTAGACGTGACAGCAGCCTGTAGTAGAATGTAGAAGCAGAAAATAGTGCAGTAAAGGAAAATTAAAGGAATGAAGAAAAAGAAAGGAAAAGATAAGAGAAAAATTGGAATTTTACATTCAACTCATAAAGGTAATAATTCTAAATTTTTTAAGAGATTATATTATAATTATGGATAGATTTTTATGGTGTAAAAAAAGAGAAATTGAGAAAGTTTAGCCACAAGGTTCTTCAACATAAATTGATCTTGGGCATATTTATATGCCCAAGTGATACTCAAATGCGTCGTTTTGTCTTGTTTATCTAACAATATTTGTACATTCTCATGTAAATTATAGGAAA